>JAQIXI010000647.1:0-20308 GCA_034700165.1 Galumnidae sp. Gr-Ori-00277
ATTCCTGTGAACCAACCATTCGGGTGAAGTAAATTCAATTTCCAAACCACTTCACCCGATAGGTTGATGACTGTATTACTTTAAGTCATTTTTGTATTTATTTGTTGTTAATATTGAATAAAAGAATTGGTTTTCTTATATTATTCATTATATTATTGTTTATGAATTAAAAAAATTGTTCTTTAAATGTAAGTTCACTTTTTTTCATTAAATTTTAAAAATCTAAATGACTTTTCATTAATATTGATATCTTTTATTAAATTTTATAAATTTAGAAATTGAAGAATATTTTTATTTTTAAAAAAAAAGTTGTTTTAAGGCAATAGTTTTCTTTGGTTTTGAATATTTTACTTAAATTTTTGTCTAAAAAATTATTTTTTATTTGTATTTTCAGAAGATATGAATGAAATGCGAGAAAAAAACATTAAAATAAATTTCATTGGATTTGATAACAATTCAAGTGATAGCTCGGGACTGAACTTTATTGAAGAATTTGATAACCAATGTCCGCATTGTGTGTATCTGATGCTTGTCTTCATAATTATGGGTCTTTTATTAGTTGTGATCGGATTTTATTATCTAATTAAAGAGAATCGAAGAAAGAGATCGCATAAGTTTATTAATATTAATAATAGTAGAACTCATTGTAATCCAGTACATATTATTTATCAATAAAGATATCATTCACATTACAATGGCTTCGATTGGCTTAAATCAAATTTAGCTTAAATATGATGATCTTATATCGAGAATTTATTGTATTTATTATAAAAGTTATGATTAATAACTTAAGATTCAATTTTTAATTCAATGGTTTCTTTGAATTCGTCGTCGTTTTGATGGTTAGTCTCAGTTTGAATGGGATATAACTTTTCCAGAATGGATGCAATAATACAGTCACCCGTTATATTTGTGGCGGTCCTCACTCTTCCACTAAATTATGACTTGAATTAATATTTGTCTTAATTGCAAAGAAATGTGGAATTTATATAAATTATATTTACTTAAAGCATAACATTTTTTTGGAGAGAAAATCAGTTTATATTAAAACTAATTCAATGTTTTCATTGCTTTTATCTTATATTAATAATTATTTAGATTCAATCAAATAAACTGTTAGTCAGTTGTTTGAAGATAAGAATATTCTGATTTTAAATGAATGGAATTATTATTTAGAAAATATAAGAGTTGTTCCAATGAATAGTAAATATAATTTATAATTTCTTTGTAATATAAATGTTTACGAACACAATCTGATCGGTGGGCCAAATATATACTAGAACATCGAAGGGATTTCTAATACCAACTATAGCACAGGTGGCAACAAAGTAAACTAGAGTACACGCAGGAGTCGCCGGAAAAGCCATCGATTGAAGAACAGAATATATACTTTTGTAAAAAAATAAATATTTTATAGATTAGAGTTTGTTATTTAACTGACCAGAGAGAAATAATCATTGGAATTGTTATGGTTATTCCCTGCATTTGTGCAATAAATATGATGGCCATTGGATAGTAAGTGGCGGTTCCGGGCATATTCATATTCATAGCCAACGGTAAGAAGTAATGAGACATTGTTTTCGATAATTTATGTCTTTCTTCCATACATTTCATAGTCATCGGTAGAGTAATAGCACTGAAAAAGAGTTTTATTACAAATTAATTTGTGTCGAGGTATTTACATAGACAGCTATTACCTAGAGCTCGATCCTAACGCTAGAAATATAGCCGGCATTATATTGATATACATTTTAAATGCATTTTTCCGAACAATTAAAAAGTAAATTCCGGGATAAAGAATAAACCAGATCACTATAAAAGCAATAGAAGCTGTAGCAAGGAACCAGCCTAATTGAGCAAGTTTATCTCCTGGTGATTCCATCCTGATTGCCATAACACATATCCAAAAAAACATTCCGATGTGAGTTATTCTAAATTATTGTTAATTAAGTGAAATATACTTCAAATAAATATTTTAACAAACGGTAGAAGTCTTCGGATGACTTCAATTATAATTTCATTCGTCTCCTCTAATATAGTTCTTATGGTTCGCGTCTTTTCTCCCAAATGAGATAAAATTATACCCAACGCTATTGAAAATATACACAATCCGAGCAAATTAGTCGAATAATTCCTTTCTTCTTTTTTCTTGTAGCCTTCGCTCAGGTTCTGTGGGTTAATGGGTATGAGAGCCGTATATTGTGTGAAAAGTGTGGCTCCAATTATGTTATCCGGCATTAAATTCCTGATCACTTAATTATTAATTGACTTTTATTTGATTGAATACTTCATACATAACGACATCAATAATGGCCTCATCCGGACTCGAACTCATCTGATTTATATCCTGACCATTGAATGATGTGATCTCTGTTTTATTATGATCTTGGTCAGTGCTTAATTTTCTAACCCCTGGTCTTATAATATAAGTTAAAGTGGCGCCAAATATAGAACCAAATGTTAAAAATAAAGCTATCCAGGTAAATGTCCAGAAAACTAGTCCTTTGTTTTGTCCTCTTTTACTCATAATTATGCCTATTATTACAATTAATACGAATTAATTGCTAGTTACTATTTTGTGATGCATGTATATACTTGTAGAGAGAGATGATATAATAAGCGGTACCAAGATTAACTGATATGCTCGAGACAATACTTTTCCTGGAAGTTCAATATAAGTGAGGACTAATGGGTTGATAGTAAATATCGACTTTAAAATAAAACCACATATCAGTCCCAATAATAGACTGGAAATAATGAGCAAGGTATAACTGTTCTCTTTTACCCATTTCTTAACAAAAGTAGTTTTAATAAATATGTAAAACAAATTATAAATACCTTTAATTTGGATGTTTTCATCTTTTATGGATTCAATTCAATTAATTATATAAAAGATATACTTTTTATATTTGGAATATTTATTCAGACCTTTAAACCAATTAATGTAAATAAGTTGTGCTATCATTTGATAAACTCACAAATCGAGGCATAAATATATTTTATCAAATTTACTTTTCAATGCTTTTCCTATTTAATAGTTCTGACACCAAAATATTTTTGTATAAAATATATTTTCCATTAAATATTATTATTCCATTTAATAAAAGAGCGAAATAAAACACAGTTGAGAATCAAAATTAACCAAATCTAGGGTCAGATTTTACTTAATACTATCGGTTATTATATTAATTTATATTAAAATATTGACTTAATTTATAATTTAATATTAATTGATATTCAATTTATCAAAATATTATATCGTATATTTTAAATCCTTATGAAATAATGTAAAGTAATCATTTAAATTCAAGTCATTTATATAATAAAATTATACAATAATTTGTTCTTTAGTTTATTAAATCTATTAGAAAGTGATCTCTTTTTTAACCTGGAGTAATATTGTGCTCAAAGTTATGGAAAAATGAAATTCTAATTTGAAATTTCATTGACATTTTAGAATTTCTTCTAAATATAATAATTAAAGAGAATAATATTGAAAGAGCAAGATATAATTGATACTATAGTAATTTGAAAGGATATGCGCTTATAAGGTTTTATCTAATTACAGTTAATTGGTTTACTTATATAGAAATATCCTGGAAACTAAATAAAGTCCAAAAATGGTGAGAGCATCATGTATAAATTTAGAAACTCTTAACTATAAGATATAAGATGTGTTTGAAAACATTCTGCGCCACTTTATGGCAATCATCGGTTTAAAAAGTATATCAACTGAAATCGAGTTTTGCCATAATGAGGGACAGACTGCATAACGACTCATCACATCTAATACTTATTTCATTTTATTTATAATTTGTATTTTCATCAGAAGATCATTTTAATGAAGTAAAGAGTACTTGCTACTTCATATATTAAAGAGTTGCCATTTTATTAACAATAATTAGTATTTTCTTCAGATAAAGGAAAAGAGTCATAATTTTATGTGTTTTTAAAATATTTTATAAGAAATTGATTGATTCGAACCAACTTTTGATAAGTATATATAATATTAATGTATAATAATATTAATTAATTAAACAAAATTAAAAATAAGTTTAATTTCATAATAAAATTTTATTGACTCAATATATTAAAGCTCTAAATCTGATAAAAATTTGGTTTAAAAATAATTATTTTTAAAACCTTTTACAAGTACCAACGTCATTTTCAAAGGATTGATAGCAGTACCAACCAGGACAACACGGTTTATTGTGAGGCAAACCACATTCCCCGCCCAATTCAAAACAATTCACTAAAAAAGAATATAATCTTAATAATTGTAATTGCATTTAGAATATTACAGTCTTCCTTGATCAAATAACTCATAATTAAAACAATTAGAATATTGAGAATTAGTTTTAAATTTAATTTCAAAATCATTTTATTAAAAATAGTTTTGAATAAAAGAGTAAACATTTGTTTATATCAGTTTTGGAACCAATTGTTTGTCATTGAATTTGATCGATCTTTTGTTATAAATGTGTTTTTGAGTAAAATATATTTTTAATAAAAGGTTTATTAATAATAGGATATTTCGTTAAGATAAATCATTTGCTCAGCTGTTGCATATCAAAATTATCAAGCACAGAATATTCCTAGAAAATTTTTAGACAGATAATACAAACCCATTATTTATAAAATATAATATAAATTATATTTAAAAGTTATTTTAGACTTATATAGTTTTTATGTGATAAAGTCAACAAGTTAAATTAAGCCAAAATAAAAGCATATGTTTTTG
Organism: Galumnidae sp. Gr-Ori-00277; assembly: GCA_034700165.1. Lineage (NCBI taxonomy): Eukaryota > Metazoa > Arthropoda > Arachnida > Sarcoptiformes > Galumnidae > Galumnidae sp. Gr-Ori-00277. Next base: position 4,742 of record JAQIXI010000647.1, read on the forward strand.
GTATCTATTTTTAAAAAAAGGATGAGTACATTTTACTACTAATGCTATTATTAATATTTAAGATTTAAAATGAATTCTTACAAAATTGTTTTATTTAATATAAAAACTTTTATAAAGTTTTATTTAAAATTATATTTTATATAAAAGTTATTATAATATATTATGATATTTTAGTATTGAAACTACAATAAAAGAATTCAATTGAATTTCAAATTCAAAGAACAGAATTGAATCGATAATTGATAAAAATAGGTATAAGAATAAAGTGGTTTTGCTTTACTCAAAATAAATGCTAATTTAGAAGTTCTCCACGAAAACAGCGATCGATAAAATGATTTGAAAATAAGGAAAAATAATAAACTTTTTCATTGGAAATCTGGAATCAAATTCTGGAGTAAATACATTTCCTTGATTGAAACTGATTGAAACTTGATCATTCTTGATGAAAAAGTTGTGGATGGAAAAGTTGAAATTGCTTTTCCTATTAGTGTTGCAATCAATGGTGTTATATATCAGTTCTCTTCTGAAGAGATGTATTCGATTTGAAAACTAACATTTCATAGAAATTTTCTTCAAAAGACAGAATCTTTTAATATTATATTAAACAACCATTAATCTTAATGAATTTAGATTAGGTCATTTGGTTAAACACATCGTTAGGTTAAAGATTGGAAGGATGCCATTGAAAGGAAGAAAACTCATCTGTGAAAATGGGTTTTTGGTTTCAAGTTTTAGTATAAGTTATTAGTGGTTGAAAATTAATAAATGTTTTGTTATTTTATTCTTTTTATGTCACTATAATTGACATTAATATGCGATTAAAGGCTAAAATAAAATTTTTTTTCCATTATTTATCTAGATTATACGCTGTGATTAGAAAAATTACCCGAAATATTTCTTTTGCAAAATATTTCCTTCCGTTTAAACTCTATTTTTATTCCAATAAATGCAGTAATTTCTGGAATATAGATATTCTATCAATAATAAAGTTGTCATTTGCATCACTCCATTCACTTCATAACGCATTTCAGTTTGACTTTTCTCATATCAAAAATTATTCTTGGTAATCAAATTCTTGTTATCTCATCAAAAAGTTGTAGGAATTATAAATAAAATAAGTTAAAATTAATTAAATATATTTTGTGATTTAAACTTAATCTCTAATAAAAGTTGTGTCCAACAAATATCTAAATTTTATTAAAATTGTGTCAATCATTTTAATTAAAAATTTGAATCCTTTTAAATGATTGAATAAATCTTATGATTATAACTTCTAAGTTATATAACTCATGTTTCTTCACTAAATAAAGTTGTGCTGGATAGTATTTCAAATTGAAAGATTCCTTTTTTTTAGTGTTTACTTCAGTTATCTGAGTAATGAATTTGAGAAAATACTGTTTTATTCTTCAATTGGCTTCCATTTAGACATTTGAAGTTCAAATTCTGTAATTTAGTGAAGAATATCACGCGATCTGTAAATTATTGTTAGAATTGTGACAATAATTCTTGAAATTGACTTTCATTTATGAAAAATTCATTTCTTATTTTATATTAAATGTTTTATACAATTGTTTTTGTATTCATGTCTTAAATAATGTTTTTATTATAATTTACTAAATATTTTCATTTCATTAATGATTTAAAGTTGTATTCGAAGTAATATTTATTAATATCTGACAAAATGATAGAACCTTTAGGTTTAAACTATGATAAGACTTCTAACAATAATGAAATTAATTCTATAAGTAATGGACTCACAGATAATGTTGTCATTAATATTGACCGAAAAGATAGTGGACCACAAATTTACAATTATTTAAATTGTTTAATGAAATTTCAATGTCTTTTTGGAGTCACTTATTGTGGCAATACTTTTGTTGATTTGAATAAAAGGTTAAGTTTTTTCCTAAAATCATCTCTAATTTGTTATGATTTACTTCTTGTGATACTATTTATGGTCTTTGAATACTTCGCTTTTACCGATGAGTCCTATAATCGCGCTTTTGATTCGAATAATTCGAATAAAATGATAATGAATATCATATTTTCATTATCCACATTTGCCATGGCATTTGAATTTAATGTCATTAAATTTGTAACCTTGGTTAAAGGTAGAGTTATCATCAAAAATTTGATGTCATTCGGTAAGTTTTATTAGAAATTCTGGTTATATTTAACCTTGCTAATTATTTTGAGTAAAAACTTATAACTTGTTGTTTCAGGACATTTAAAGAACCGGGACGCCACAAAGTCTGTTATTTGGATATACCTCTTTGTGGTACTTATGTGTGTTTTGGGTTCCGTACAAATAATTCTTAATTTCGCCGGAATTAATCGCTCTTTTGTAGAGCAGTTCAAAAGTGAGAAACTTTTGGTTTGTGTCAACATTTTAGTCGGATTTGTTTATGGGGTCACTAAAAGCTCGACACTCGTCCTAATTATGTATTCATCTGTTCTTATCAAACAACAATTGAAGGGTAAAATTAACTTTTAATTTACCAGAAAGTGCTACATTTTAAACATTTTAACGCTTTTCTTATAGAAATCTCTAATTTAATTAATTCTATTAATTGCGAATCGAAAGCAATTATTAAAAATATTTGTCAAACGATTTTGGATTTAAGACAAAAACTGCAGAAAATGCATTCATCGCTCGGATTCATAGTAATTGTCAAAGTTTTTGTCAACGGAGTACTTATGTCGTCGGGTTTATGCGGTTTGGCCAACAATTTCAATAGAGACGGTTCTACTTCGGGACACTTCGATGTAAACGCAATAATTGCAATCATTTGTTTCTGTTTGACTTCAATCTTGGATTTATTCGCCGGTTGTTATGCCTCACAAATGATCATCGATTCTATGACTGGTTTATGTGAAGCCATTGAACACAGACTTATCGTTCAACCCTTTTCTCCTGAAGAAAATGAGAAACTTAAAGTTGTTTTGGGAATGAGAAAGTCTATAAAATATAGTGTACTTGGTCTTTTTGACTTAAAAATACTAACGATTTTAGTTGTAGTTAATTATGCGGCAAATTTTGCCGTCATTTTGATCCAAACCCAATAGCAATTACAGTTCAAACAGTGCTCACATTGGGATGACTCTAATAATTAACTTTTGAGATGTACCGTATAGATCACTGCTTAAAATAAATGTTACATGGCTAGAATCAAAATGAAGAGAAGAACAATAATCGGAATTCAAATTTGGTTTCCATTATTTTAAAAGAGCGAAATTGGGGCTCAAAACTGTTTAATGGTGGAACTCAAAATTTAACTTGCAATTCTTGTTATACTCTTTATTCTGATTCTAACCATGTAACTTTTATTATTCTAATATTATGCGATTCATACGGCATATATTCCAAACAAGTTTAGCCACAATTTATTCAATAACAAGAGATAATTAACTGATCACTTAATCTTGTTTTCATTTCTCTTTGTTTTTATTCTTTCATTTAAATTAAGTCTAATTTATTCATTGCTTTCATTCCATTTTATTTGAATATATTTGAGAAAAAGTAATATTTTATTTAAGTTATAATAAGTTATTATAAATAATTCATTTAACGATTCAATAATAAACATAAATAAAAATCTATTAAATCTAGAAATTAATCTTTAAAATTAGTTTTAAGTTAATTACTATACTGTAGTCATGTTGTGAGCACTGGTATATCCAATATTGTTTCATCGAAATATAATTTTGTTTGTTTGTCGATCAAAATTAAATGAAAGTGTATTTTGTTTGGTATTAAAGTTTTTCATTAACTTTAGTGAAGTGTTAGATGTGTTGACCAAAACCTATTGTTATTATCCTTTGAGCTAATGGTGAGTACAAAATGTCATTCTTTTAGTAAAATAATTATAATTTAAGGTATAAAACTTATTTTTCTTATTTAATCCTATTTTATCAAAAATGAACTAGATAGTAAATGTGATAAATAGTTAAAGTTTTAGTGTTTATCTGTCAATAATATACTAATTTTATAATAAACCGTTAAAATTTACAGGTATACATATCAGTGTAATTAAATGAAAATAAATTTAACTGAAGGTAAAAGATTTATATAAATCTATAAATATTATATTTATTTATTTAAATCATTTTAAGTGTATTTTTGTTGTTTTACTTAATTAAGAAAAATTTATAATTATTTTGAATTATATTTTCATAAAAACGATTAGAACTGATTTTTACTCAAACTATGGATCAAATAAAACTAAATTATATTAAAATGAGTTTGGTGATTTTGCATAATTAAAAAAAAAGAAAAGGCTTCACTTAAGTTGTTTTAATCAAAAACTGTAAGTCAAGTGCTTATCATTTTTTAAAACTAAATAATACCTCTAAATTGTTTTGATATTTGATTTTACGAATTATTTAATTGAATTAATTGAAGCAAAACTAACATTTAATAGAATTGAGGTTTAATTTGATTCTAGCTAAATCCAAGTCGTATATTAAATCAAAAGAAATGGGTTGTGATCAATATGGAGTCTGCAGTGGAGCCGATCGTAAAAGTAGTCTCTGTCGACTTCTTTTCCTACAATCATTTTTTGGAATAACATATGGAGGGAACTGTCCCTTCTTCAGTAATTACCCCCTGAAGAGAGCGCTCTTAATTATCTATGATTTGGTTATAATAATATCATTCGGTCTCTTCGAATACTTTGCTTTTAATAAAGACGTCTTTTTTCGTTTGTTTAATAACTCAAAAAATAAAGGAGTGGTTTGTGTTCTGTTCCGTTTGGCCGCCTTTTCTATGGCCATTGAATTTGTGGCCATAAGACTAATGCTACTTAAAAATGGTCAAGACACTATTAACTCAATGAAAAGCGCCGGTAAATGAAATTTGTTTTTAAAAGTGAAGCCATTAAATATTGTTTCAGGTTTAATGAGAATATCACCTTTTCAATTCCGCATGGTCATTTTATTCATGGCAGTGATGGCGCTGACATTTGCTGTTCTCTTTCCGGTTAATTTTACAGATATTAACAAATCGTTTGCAGAGATTTGTGGAGAAGGACTCAAAACTATTGGCTTTTTCTTTGTCGGCATTTTCTATTCAATGAATAAATTCTCGATAACATCACTAATGCTGTTCTCAGGATTTGCAGTCAAAGAGTTTTTTAGAGGTAAACAATATTTTTTGAAAAATATTCTTAATTTTCTATTTATTCAAAACTAAACATTGATTTATATTTGAATTGTTTAAAAAGAGTGGACGGATAGCCTCAAGTGTTCGAACATCAAAGTGCAGACTCTCTGCGAATCCATTTTAAAGCTTAGGATTCGTTTGGAGGAAATGAATGACAAAATTGGACTCTTGATGTTTATTAAAATTATCTTAAATGCATTGTTAATACCGGCGGCGCTCTGTAGTATTTATTTGGGGGGAAGTCTACAGCCTAATGCTATAATAGGGGTCATCCTATTTGCTGTCACTTCACTGACTGATATCTCTCTGTTGTGCTATTCCTCGCAAATTATGATCGATTCAATGGAAAACTTATGCAAAGAATTGGAAACAATGCTTATTATGAATAGCGTCGAAGACTCTATTCATAGACAGTTATATGTAATTCTTTCGATGAAAAAACACATTAGAATAAAAGTTCTTTGTATGTTTGATCTGAAGACAGTAACTGTACTTGCAATTATTGGTTACGTCACTAATTACGCCATTATTCTTATTCAGACCGCTTTCTAAGTCAAAAAGTAAACAAAAATTTCAAGAATTGAATTAAACATTTATTTTACTGAATATAATAATGAATTTACAATTTTATGCACTATATTTGAACTATACTTTTCTTTAAATAAATGTTTGCGTGCATTCATTGTATTAATATTACTATAAATGATATATGGATTGTTTTCTTACTATAATCATGCAAAAAACTAATTAACTTGATAAGTTTCTATGATATTCTATATCATTAAATCTGTTGATTCGCTTATATTAGAATAAAAATATTTTAAAATAAAGTCTTTTTAAAACAGAATATTCTAAATATATTTACTTTAATGAACTGAGAAATGTCTTTTTAATCGCAAATATATTTAATGTAAAATATATTTTCTTGTGATTAATTGTAAAATGATTGCACCCACCGTTCAAACGATGGATTTCAATGAATTGGAGGCAAAATTGGAAAATAGAGAGGAATCAGTTATGGCTAATAGTTTACATCAGTTATTAAGAGTTCAGGCAATTTTTGGAATCACATATTGTGGAAATACACCTTGTGGCTCAAGGCACTTTCTAAAGCAATTATTTATGATTATCTATGATTTGGCTCTATTTCTACTATTCATTGGTGTTTATTATTACACCTTCCATGAGAACACGTATAACCGAACGTTCCATGGCAATTCTAATAGAGGAGTCATGAGTTTTGTTTTCAATGCCTCCGGTTTTGTTTTATTTCTTGAATATTTAGTAATTAAAATTGTGCTCCTTTTAAAAGGCGGTCAAATCTTTACAAATCTTCAATCAATCGGTAAGTTTTTTGAATAATTTTTCAAATTTTATAAGAAATTGTATGAAAGGAATTGTGAGAAATGGAATTCAAATGCAGTTTATTTGGTTTTATATGTTTATTACTTCAATTGTTAACTCATTGGCCATGACTTTGGATTTTGTTGAAATCGATAAGACATTTATGCAGACCTTTAATGAAGAAACGACTAAAACTATTGTCTATTTAATTTTTGGAGTATATCATTCAGTTGTGAAGTCCTCACCGACTATACTTCTCCTCCACTCGGCTTTTGTTATACAAAATCAATTGACAGGTATTTATCATTAAATTAATTCTAATTGTTTTGAAAATTTTTATTTCATTTTTGATGAAAAGGATATTCAGAGAATTGCAAAAACAATTTGTATAAACAAACGAAGTTATGTCAATCGCTGATAGAATTGAGAGCAAAGATTGAAACACTTAATTTGTTGACCGGAATTGTAATGTTTGTAAAAGTTATGGGTAATTCTGTTCTCCTATCGGGATGTGTTTGTGTGTATGCTGTGGGTCACTTGGATTTGACGTCTAAAGTTGGAATGGTGGGCTTCGCTTTCGAATCTGCCATCGATTTAATAGTTATCTGTCACTCCTCTCAATTGATTATCGATGGAATGAGTAATTTGTGCAAAACTATTGAGAATATTCTATCGATTCAATCATTAAAGGAAGAGGAATACCGACACTTCCAACTAATCATTTCAATGACAAATTCTTTTAGATATCAAGTCTTGAATTTATTTGATTTAAAAGACTTGACATTACTTTCAATCATTGGATACGTCGCTAATTATGCCGTTATTCTCATTCAAACACAATAAACACTTAACACATATTATTTTTTTTATTTAAATGAATTTATGTTTACATTTTGATAAGTTTACTAGTTAATAGCTAAATATTAATTAAACATTTAATAATTAGGATACCTTGCACATGCACGATCTTTTAGTTGAAGAACATCTTTGATACTTTTGTTGAGTTGTCTATCGTCTCTTTTAATTTCACGTAAATGTTCTTGCTCTTTTTGACGTTCCATTTCTCTTTCAATACTCCGTTGTCTATAGAGTGGTCGAGCATAAGCTTCTCTGTGTCTTCTCCTTCGTTGTTCATCAAGGTAACTTTGATAATGCGAAACAGGATTAGTGCGGGGTTTATCATGGTGCAAATAAACGTTATAAACATAAACCATTTTGAAAGTAAAGTTCTCAATGAGTTCTCAATCGGATGAGTGGTTGGCATTCACTCAATTCAGTAAATGTGATAAAACAAAGAATTCCTCTTTTTTTAAACGATTTCTTTTTGCAAAATAAGAGTTACGTTTTGTGTCAAAAAATAAACTGATATACACCTACTTAACCTTGGTACTAGATAATCATCTTGATTAAGGTGAATGATACTTAGGGTGTCTAGATGAAAAGCGGTCTTTCAATTGTCGCAATTCTCTGGCGTACGTTTCTCTTCCCTGGAGTTCGCGCCTTATTCGTCTTAAATGATCTTTCTCACTTTGTTCTTTCAATTCTTTGATGAGATTACTCGGCTGAAACAAATGAGGGGCGTATGTACTCCGATGTCGTTTTCTTTGTTCGTCAATTAGACTTTGGTAATTATAAGAATAGTTGTAATAATCCTGGTCACTCAGATTGCAATTATATGACATTTTAAGATTATTTTCTTAAAATTCTAAACTATTCAAAGAGATTGAGTTCTTATAAACAAAAAACAAATAATGAAAACTCAGTTATTTCTCAGTTATATTCTGACAACTTTTTAGTCGAAATGTATAGAAATGAACTGAAATGGATTCCACTAAAAATAGATTACTTAACGTCAGAGTTTGAGCACAAAACCCACACAAAATTCATTTATTGCAAAATAGTTTTTAAATTAAATTAATTTAATTAAAATTCAATTTGTTTTATGTCTATTCAAACAATTATTTGTATTTTAAGCCTTAAATAAAAACATTTTACAAATTAATTCCAAAAAAGCATTTTATAATTGAATGTTCGTTACGTACAGTCTTTGAATTATATTCTCTGAGAATTAACACTTAATATTTAGCATAAAAGTTAGGGCACCGGTCGGCGAAACTGTTCTTCCATTCCTGCAATTCTCGCTGAAATGTGGCTTTTTCCTGTTGACACCGTCGCTCCTGTTTGAGTCGGTTCTGCCAATCGAGTTGTTGCTGTACTCGTCTGACCTGTCTGTCTGCGGGTGGCAATGGATGTACGTAATATACCCGATGTCTTCTCAAGTTTTCCTCCACCGGAACCGTATAATTATAATAATAATTATAAAACACACTGCTTGGGATTCTTTTGTGGTCACTGTGTGATGTCATGGTCATTTAAAAGATTGAATGCCTTCCAATTAATACTTTTGTCACTTCGAGTGAGGACTCAAACGGACACAAAACTGCGTTTCGAAAATAATTTGTTTTGAGTAATATTTTGAGTGAAAGTAAATATATTTTTAAAATTAGAAGTTTTCCTTTACGTCATTTTCGTTTACTTATTTGGAAGGCATACAAAAATGTTTGCCTACAAATACATTCCTATTCTGTTTAACTGAAAAACTCATTGCGAAAAGAATTCTTATTATATGAATCGTTAATATAATTTTAGCAAGTAGAATATTGTTTATTGCAAATTGCTTATGCAATAAACTTAAACTATCTTCTTTGTCCTATTTTGTTAATTTTCCAATAGATACTAGCTTATTTATTTCTGACTTTTTTTACTTAATTATTATATGAATTTTAAAAATAATAAATCATTGATTAAAACTACGAATAATTTTATTTAATTAATAAAGCGATACATAAATAAATGATTAAAAACAAATTAATAGTTTATAATAAATAACTCAAATTATAATCTTTATAATAGTTTTTTCCGATTTTCTCTTTTAATTCTTGAAGTTCTCTTCCATAGTAGTCGAACTCCTGTTTTGCGCGACTAATATTTCTAAAGTGATCTTGCTCACTTGCTCGATGCCATTCTCTATCCTTTCTTTTTTGATTTTGAAGTCTGTTATGAAGTAAAAGTGGTCTCATATATGAATTCTTATGTCTCCTCTTCTGATCATCGATTGAGGTTTGATATGAATTAACAAAATTAAAATAAACTGAATTATTGCTCAAATCATAGGAATGATTGACTGACATTTCCTTTTCTTATAACTTAAGTCTTGAAAATTAAAATATATCTTTAAAGAAGTTATACACAAAGAACTGGTAATTGGATTAAACCATAATTCAAAGGCATTTAACTCAAAGATTTGACTCAAAGAAGATTATGATTATATCATATGATAAGTATCGTAGACTACAAATGTAGAGATTCTGCGTATATATTATATACATTTACTTACAATTTTTTTAATTGATTTAATCCTCTAAATTCTATAATAATTGGAAAAATAAAATATTTATCAAGGTGTAACTATGATTTCGTTTGTCATTTATATTTATGAAAATAAATATTAATTCTTGGATATTTTTTCGCAAAAACGTTATATATTTTGATATTCATAAAATCTTCAACTTCTTAGAGACGACTCACTTTTTTAAGTTAAATAATTCAAAGAAAAGACTTATATTTTTCAAAATGTTTTCAATATTTTTATAAAATGTCTTAAATTGAATTTATTTATCAATAATTTTATGAAAAATCAATAAAATATTCAGATTTAGTTATTGAGTTCAAACAATAAAACTAATAATATTTCTGATAAAAACATTTGAATAAAACAATATTTCCCAAGTTTTAGTTGTTCCTTGTTCTATTTTAACATATTTTAAATTTCTGGCAAATTTTGTTCATTAAAGGAAAATTAGAGATAAGTGACCTTATTATTAGTAATGTCTGTTTGATTAAATTCAATTGAAACGGATATTATATAATAAAAAAACAGATGATTTTATAGCACGAATTGAAAAGCAATACAACAAAAAATAGTATTTATTTGGGAATCAAATAGATTTGAAAACATTTTCAGTTGATATTACTTTTAAGTTGAGTTCATTAATATCTTATGATTCCTAAGTTATGAATAATTTTAAAATGTTTTGTTTAAACCTATTTTGTGTATATATTCTGACAATAAGTTTAGTTGAGTGCAGGGATGAGAAACTTATTGATTATAGTCGTCATAAACTAATAAAAATTTTGCCCAAAAAAATGATAGATTTGACAGAATTGAATAAACTTAAGGATGAGTTTAATGTTGAGTCTATTTATGAGATTTATTCCTAAATTTTGTATTTGACTTTCAGATGGATTTCTGGAATCCGACTGTTCTAGATATGCGTCCGGTGCTAACACTTGTTGAACCAAATGAATCAGGGCTAAGTTTCCTCTCAGCATTAAACAAGTCAAACATACAATATATGGTCAAAGCGGAGAACTTTCAGAATATGATTGACATCGAAAGGGCTCAAAATGAAAACAATAATCGAAACTTTGGACTCGCCTTCGATTACGACTCATCTTATAATAAATACGAAGACATCAACAATGAATTGCTTAGAATTTCAAAAAATAGTATTTTTTTTTATTAAATTGACTTTAATTACAAAGAATTATATTTAGATGCCCGAGCTATTTATGGTGTCGTTGGAAAGTCATATGAGAATCGAACCATTCCTGCCATTACTATTGGAAATCCAGAAGTAAATAACAAGAAATCAGTTTTTCTTGAGTGTGGTATTCACGCCCGGGAATGGGTTAGTATTTCTTTTAATATATTTAATAATAATTTTTAATAATTAATTTTTGATGGAAAAAGGTATCGACTTCAACATGTTTATGGATCATGAACAATTTATTAAGTGACCCACAAAATGAAGCCCTTCTGAAAAAATATGAATTCGTAATAGTTCCAACGTTGAATCCGGACGGGTATTCTCTTTTCTTAAAAGAACCACTTTTCTAATTATTACTAAATTAATTAACTTAATTTAGTTATGTCCATACTCACACCAGAGATAGAATGTGGCGAAAGACCCGTTCGGTACAAAGGAATGGAAGGCGAGTGACATATGGTGTGGACCCAAATAGAAAGTAAGAATTATATTTGTTTTCATAAATTAAGTTAATTTGAATTTAGTTTTGACTCTAACTTTGGCGGCGCCGGAGTATCAAAAGATCCAAACGGTGAGAGCTATTGCGGTCCCAAAGCATTCTCAGAAGTAGAGACCCGAGCGATGGCAGACTTTGTACTTAAAAAGAAAGGAAATATTGCGGCATATTTTGCAGTTCATGCATTCAGTCAGTTATGGATGTATCCCTACGGATATAAAAACATTGACGCACCCAATGCCGCACAACTCGTTAGTTATATTAATTTTATAACTTTTGTAAAACTCTTTGATTTAATTTAAAGGATAGACTTTCAACTCTTGCGGTTAATGCCATTCGGGCGACAAATGGTCTCACTTTTAAAAAAGGATCAATTGCTAAGGCTATTTGTAAGTGCTGAAACTAGCAAGTTCAATTATTAAAAATAGGATTTATATATAATAGACTTGGCATCGGGCAGTAGTATTGATTGGGCGTATGACGCGGCCGGAGCTAAAGCGTCATTTGCTCTCGAATTACGTAATTGTTTTAAATGAAGCAATTTCAGAATAAAGTAGTTTAATTTTTAGGTGACCAAGGACAACATGGTTTTATGTTACCGCCCAACCAAATCAGACCGACTGCTGTCGAGACGTGGGCTGGAATTAAAGCCGTTGTCACTAATCTTTGATATCATAATAAATAAAATATTTCGATAAAATGAAAAATTATAATTTTTATTAATTTATTAATAATTATAATAAAAATGATTTAATTGAAAGTAAGAAATAAATGTTTTTATCATTATAAAGTGGTATATGATATTACCATGGACATTTTATGTCTTATGTAAATTATCTAAAAATTTTATACTAATTTTCATAAACTAATGTTTGGTTTAAACAAAGTTTATATTTCATTATATTTGAATATAAAAAGTGAGAGAATAAAAAATAATAAACTTGGTATTAAATTGATTGCAAATCCTAATAAAATATGATAGTTAGTGAAAGACCAACCCCTCAAAAGTATGTTACGCATTGTTTCAACGGGAATTGCCAAGGGAGAACAATAACTGGCATAACGTAAATATAAATCTAAGGACTCTATTGGCCAAAACATTCCTGAAGTGAAGAGTTGTGGAGCGCATACAAAGCCAAGGATTATCATACAATGATATTCTTCTTTGAAAATGGAAGAAATTAATAATCCGGATGTGATTGCATTCAATGATTGAGTTAACAAAAAAGCGAGAGTCAGAAATGATGAGCCGTTATTGACTTCTTTAAAAATATGAAATGCCGTCGAATACATCAAAATTATTTGTATTATTGAAAGTAAAAAATTTGTACAAAAATGTGAGACTAAAACCAAGTGATGGCTCACACCTGCTATTAGTGATCTCTCGAAAAGACCTTCTTTTCTTTCTTGAGTTAACACAAGTGACGATAAAATAATTTGTGAGAAATATATGAAAAATAAAAGATTTGCTGAAAGTCCGAAGTCTTTGAGAAGAAGTCCTTCACTGAAAACAGTTTTTTCCACTTTTATCGGAATTTCAATATTTATTTGATGTTTCAATTGAGACAAATTTGTTATAAACTTTAATAGACTTTCACTCAATGAATGGATGAATGCATTGCCAAACATTATGCCTGAGTTATCTACAAATAAGTGCAATGAACTGGTGTCCAGTACATATGGATCGACATCAAAAGGGTTATCCAATCTTTCATCCATAGCATCAGAAAAATTTTCTTTTATCCAAATAACCCCAACTGAAGAGCCATTGATCACAGAATTGATGGCACTCTTAAGGTTAGGGTATAAAATTGGTTTGATTTGATGTCTTTCTATAATATTCAGTTCATTCAATATATATTTACTATATTTTGGATAAATTTCTTGATTGACAACTGCAGCCCTCATTTCTATGACAGGTTTACTATAAACCAAACAATAAATGAGTATTTGAGTGGTGGGTAGGAGTAAACAAATGAGTGCTGTATTCATATGCAAATATTTCAATAAATTTCTTTTCATTAACACTAAAATTATCCAAAACTTGAATATTAAGGACTGGAAAAGTGTTTTTGTTTCAACAGATTTATATTTTGGCTCAGATTTTGATGAATTCCAGGTATATTCACATTTTTCTTTAATATTGTTTTCAAGTTTTTCATTGGTATTGTCTTTAAGACAAAGTTTAAAGAAAATATTTTCTAATGATTTTTCTTCAAATGTATTGATTAATGTTTTCGGTTCGCTCTCTATTAGAAGTCTTCCATTTCTAAGGAAACCAATTTTGTGAGCGTTTGTCGCCTCTTCTATATAATGAGTGACAAATAGTATTGTCAAACCTTTTTTACATTTATTGTTTAGATATTTCCAAATGTTTTCAATGATCAGATGATCTATGCCAACGGTAGGCTCATCTAAAATGAGCAAGCTACATTTATTAATGAGAGCAGCGGCTAAAGATATGCGACGCTGTTGTCCTCCCGACAGATCTTTAATTAAAGAGTCATTTGATGGCAGTTCTAATATTTTTTTTAATTTCGTGTATCTATTGTTTAGATATTTTTTAATTAATGAAAAAGAGATAAGAAATTAATTAAAAAGTTATAAATAAAACATAAAAGTATTAAATTTGTGAATACCTTTTCATAAAGTTTTGTGACGACATTCTGTAGATATGCATAAAATATTTGAAAGTCTGTTCAACAGTAAAGTGAAGGCAAAGGCCATTATTTTGAGGCATATAACTTATTTGCATGTTTACTGCCCCAGGTTTCTGCTCAAATACACTAATATATCCTGATTGAAGTTTGATTCTTCCAAGAATAAGTCGCATTAATGTGGTTTTACCGCAACCACTCGGACCAAGTAATGCATAAATTTCACTTGAATTAACATTTACATTTAAAGCATCTAGCACATTCTGATTTTTATATTTAAAAGCAACATTACTTACAAATACTGCACTCATTTTACAAAATGAAAATTTGATTGTGTCGGGTAATAAAGACTACTGTTTGGTCTTATTATTTCCAAAGAAAAAGTGAAACTAATATTACAGATAAAGAGGTTATCGAATTGAGGCCAATGTTTGTAAACAAGTTTTAGTCGGGAATTACATAATTGAAATTCCATTTTAAATCATTATTTCGTAACAAATCTAAAGATTTCATAAGTTATCAACAATTTAGACTTTTTCTAAATTAATAATTAAATGATTGAATTAATCATTAATTGTATTTCTCAGTACTTATCTATTGTTCAAAATATAGAATATTCTAAAAAAGTCTTTAATCAAATTTCATCGGTATTTCCCTAAAATTCATGAATTAGAAATTACCTAGTTTGTATAAATATTGAGTATGAGGTCAGGTTCCAATTCTGAGTTTTCCTTTAAATTTAATTTCATTTGAATAAACATTTAAAAACTTACAAGGTAACCACTTTGAATATTAGTTGGAACCGAAATTAAATATACCGCAATTAATGTTACACTAAAACCGAAATCACTGTTAAATTGTTTGTCAAGAGTTACACATTTGAGTTGATTTAAAGTAATTCTCAGAAAACCTGTTAATAACAAACCAAACGTTATTCATAAATGTTGTGACTATGAATTGCGGAATATTTACTTAATTATTGTTATGAGTTTCTATTGATAAGTGATTTCAAATATATTCTAAACTCAATCGTTGTCATACTTATTGTAGAATCAATAGAAAGAAAATCGATGTTATGGTACCTTTTCTTAAATATTTTTCTATTATTCTCTATGAGTTATTCATATATAAAATCATAATAAGATCTTCGGTCGCATAAAAGTTTACTATTGAAACATTATACCTTAATACAAAACCGGTTACCTTTGGTTACAAAAAAAATTTAGCCCAAGGTAGGATCCGAAGTCGAGTTGTCATAATTGTATTTCTCAGTGGCTCATTGCAATGACACAGGGTACA
>JAQIXI010000648.1:0-20304 GCA_034700165.1 Galumnidae sp. Gr-Ori-00277
ACAAAATCTGCTTTCACTCTGAGTTGTGATAAATATCAAATCGTAATCGTTTTGACTCTTGTGTTCAAATATAAGAGTCAGTCATCAGTTTTGACTTATAATATATAATACTTTTTCTCTTGAGTTTTGACGTTTAGGTTTCAGAGCACATACACTAAGCTTTAATATATAAGCATTTTTCTTCTAAGCCTCATATATTAGAAAAAAGTATTTTCAATAAATGGAAGGCCTCATACCTATGAGCCACTCATAACGTGTGTTCAGTCGTATGCAAAAATCGCACAAAAATTTTTCGTTCAAAAATAATAATACATTTTTCAGTGAAAATCTCAACATATCTGACAACTAATACTCTTTTGCCTCAAATATGGAGAATAAGAAAAGAGTTGATTATTCTTTCAGTTCAACTAAGAAATAAGAGCACAGAATGAGTGAAGAGTAAAGACACCAAATAATTACGAGAGAAGAAAATTGTGGCACAAATTGCACGACAGAGTGAACCGAAATCAACAATCTATTAGGTCTGGTTCGCCAGTTCCTCATTATTGCACCTAACACTTGATATAATCGATTGCTGGATATACGCACTATACGTATTTAGATGTACTAGATGATAATACTTCACATGGAAAACAGTTGATTCATCTTTTCAATGGTATAAATACATGTATTAATAAATTAGTATATGATTTCTGTATTTACGATACGATACTATTAATATAAAGGCAAAGATCTGTAGAATCAGTGGAATATATGATATCTCGTGAAACATGTCCTCAAGTGGTGTACACTATTGAAAATCATGCGATCAAAAGTTAGTAAAGCATACAATAAAGAATTATATCGTAATTCTTATACATTATATATAAGACTAAGTCTCAGGAATTTTGCCAACGAATAGACGATTCGCTATAATATAACTTTCAGACGAATATTACTCTTAGAAAAGAGCGAAAAACTACTCCTCGAAAATGAAGGCACAACCAAACGATTATTCATCATAAGAATCGATATTTCCTATTATACTCCTTTGAATTTTTTCGCTTCAAAGGTTCCGGAGCTTTGCGTTCCGTTCTTTTTCTGAAGACTTTCCAAAGATTAAATGGTAATTTCTCTCAGAAAAGAATTTTAAACTTTTCTTCAAGACATTCTCTCTCTCTCTCTCTCTCTCTCTCTCTCTCTCTCTCTCTCTCTCTCTCTCTCTCTCGACTTTAACACTTTAATATATTGAAAAAAAAACTTGAAATATATTGAACTCATTTTTTGTTAAATTTGTATTGAGTTGTGTTTAGTTATTATTAACAGACGATTAGTTTTGTATTAATATTAGATTCAAATTGATTTCATCTAAATATTCAAATATTAATGTAAAATCACTGAAAAAATAAGTCATTTATTGTTAAATATATTTCAGACTAAATTAAGAATAGAAAATAAAAGAGATTAAGTCAATCGTCAAGTAAACCATTTTTTGAGACTATTTTTAACTTAATTTTAAATATACTATTATTTCACTGAAAGTATCAAAAAATTATTCTAATTTTTGGGTAAAATTTAAATTCAGCGAACATTTGAGGAGAGATTTTTTTCAAATCTTTGCAAATAAAAAGTTAAAATTACTGTTGAAATACTAGAAGTCATTTTTCGCGCACAAATGATTTGCATAGTTTACAAAAAAAAATCAGAATTCAATTCAGCTTTTGCTCATTTTTCAAAGTTTAAACCACTTATTATATTTCATTTTGTTGTTGTTTTTAAGATTCACTTTCACTTATGGCTCAGAAGTTAAAAAAAATTAATATAACTTTAGTTCAAACGTGAATTGAATTTTTTTTAAAACAATCAGTTAAATGAAGAAACATTTTACTGAGTTTTGATGCGTTTATTGGAAAATACACGCAATGCTCTCACTATTGATATGTAATAAGAGTTCAATTGAGAATCGATACTATAATTTGTGATACAATACAATACAATAAAGATTTTATATTTAATATGCATTAAATATTTTTGTTGTTCAATCGATTTAATGCACTTATATTTCTCTCAAAAACAGTGAAAGGCAAGAGTCAAACAGGAATGTCAACAGCGAAAGTTTGCAAAATATAAGTTACAAGGTAATTTCTTTGCCAAATCCAAGCAAAGCCTTAATTAATCTAGATGGTTTTCATTTTGTAAAGCTTAGTTAAATAGGTTTAAATGAAGATATAACATTAGTGGTGACATAGCAAGGTAGTTGGTGTCCAGGAAAGTGCCATGCACATCACTGGTAGATAAATAGAACAATTCAATCCAATGTAAAGCTATTTTTCACACAAACCTATCTATGCGTGAAATGAAAAGAATAAAACAAAGTATTATATGAAATGAATTTTAATCGACAACAGACTCAGAATGCAGTCAATTCTTCGATTGCTTTTTAGTTTCGGTTAATTATAAATCATTGAAAAAAAAACTTTTGTCGAAATTACATTTGAATTTCACGAATTGACTGAAATACTGATCGGAAATTTTTGATTAAATTATAATTTCAATTATTTTAATCAAATTTTCAAATCATTTCGAAAAAAATGAATAATTTTATGACACAAAAGTTACTCTTAATATGAAATAAGACTAATATTATCTTTTTTTTTACTGAATTACTTCGAATAAAATATCATATGATATGTAAATTCAAAATTATATGCAATTGATGTTTGAATAATACTCTAAATCTCAAGAAATAATGTTAAGACTGAATATTATATAAAGTGAATATTGAAGAGTAAGAGAAAGAAAGTAAGAGAGAGTTTCGGATCATTTCTCAAATTAGAGCCAAAGTTACATAAAAGTCAGTTATTTATGAACACTAGTGTTGGGGTTGGCTTTCCTTCACTACAAATCTTATTTGAATTGAAGTCAGATTTAATGGTACGACAACTGAACATTAATTATTAAATTTTAATACAAATTTAAACTCAAAATTACACTAAAAATGGAATTCATATGTTTTTTCAAATTTTATTATTTAAGATTTACAGCAAATTATAATCGAAATGTTTTCAAATAATTTAATAATTGATTTAACATTCAATTATTTTTATGAAATTTCATATATATTTAGTTCTGAGAAAAAGTTTAAATTTTAAAAATCAATACTATTTTTATATATTAATATAATTCGAGAATTATTTAAATTATTTTTCAACGAATACACGAATTTTGAAATTCTATTCAATCATAATATTTCTTTGAAAACAAATTCTTGTAAATACGGAAAAAAAAGTTGAAATATTTTGCATAATATTTGTTTTACTCAAAATATTCTATGAAAAACTTTTAACTTTCAGTTTTTTCTTTTAAAACATCAAATTTTTGCCAAAAATTCAATTTAAATGAATTTAGATTCCGGACAAAAACACTTTATGTCAAAACTTAAAGAATTTATAAAACAAATGTTGCAAGATAATTTTATGTAATGGATAATTATTAAAAAATATACGACCAAGATCATTAGATAGTAAATGAATCATTTAAAACGATATGTAATAAAAGGCATGTTTTTGAATAATTAAGATTTTATAGTATGAGTTTTTTGATAAATTGCCTTGCTCATTTTAATTGGACATCACTAATAATATTTTAAGTTAATTGGAAAAAAGATGAAAACTGTTTATAAGAAATGAAAAAATTATTTATAATTTAAAAATCATAATAAATTTTTTTTTAATAAACTGTAAGACATACTTACAATCGACACAACTTTAATGACCGATGACTTCGGTTTTAACAAAATATTAAAACTGTTTTCAACATTTGTGGACAAATTTGTTTCGAATACTATTCCTGTAGTCTTCATCAGCACAAGAACTCAATTGATCTCTGTCTCTAAGCCATAATGTTAGAGCTCGGATGAGAGAGAGGTCATTTGATATAATGGGTGGACAACACTAAATTAACGCTTAACTCTGAAGTCATGTTTTTATTTATATTTTTGAACAAATTCTGCTTCAGTTAGAGCTCATCCATTAAAAACAGTCGATATTTTGTTAAAGTCTGTCATAAAATTTGTGTCCACTTTGAGTGCTTTAGAGTTTTTTTTGAAATGATGTCTTAACACAACTATCAAAATCACAACAAAATTAAATTTTTTATTTCTCATTTAAAAGAGAAGTATTTCCTTCCAGACAGACAAAAGTCTATTTAATTCAATTCAATAGAATTTTGAGCTCTGATTAAGATTTTAGTGGTTTAATAAAGAACCAGATTTTGTAGTCCAAGCATTGAACCAAATGTAAAGAAAGAGAGAAGAGAAGAGAAGAGGGGAGAGAGAGAGAGAGAGAGAGAGAGAGAGAGAGAGAGAGAGAGAGAGAGAGAGAGAGAAATACTATTCGCTGAGGAAAACAATTTGACGGCTCAAACAAATGCTAAATCGGGTTCTGTCCTAAACCTAAAGAGACAATTCTCTTGAGAAACGTTTGCAGAAAGCAATGGATAGTCAGACAGTTAATGTCAGAGCAAAGAGAGGACAACACTCTCTCCGTTATTTGTTATTGAGTTAAATGTTTGCGGAAAACTGTTTCTGATTTAATTAAACACGAAATAACTCTTTTTGTCGATATTTTGTAATTTTTAACATTTTTGACACAATTGGTTAGTAAAATAGACAAGGTACACAAATGTCAAGTTTTAATTGAATATTAATCAAGAACATTTAAAAATTGAATTTATATAATTATGCGTCGATTTAATGCTATAAAATATCAGTTAATTTATTGTTACTTCAAATGATAAATGAAGAGAAACGAAGAGAAATGTATGGAAATGTAGGAAAATGTAAGGAAATGTAGGGAAACGTATAATTCTTTTTATTTCTTACGAAAAGTAATTCAAAATCTGAAGTTAAGCGAAATCTGAAGAGATTTTGTCAGATATTTAATCAATTTTTTTAAATTTAAAAAATTTAAATTCAAATCGATTTTCAGATCGAAATATATTTCATCGATAATGAGACGAAGAATGGATGAACACTATGGAAGTGGAGGGGAAAGGGCTGTAAAGGGCTCGAAATGCTCTGTTGTGTCGATCGAAACATAGCTATTGCTATGGAAACCGGAGTGAAGTTGAGTTAAGAGTCCGAATGATAGAGAGAAAGACTGAACGCAGAAATGACTTCAATTTGTGCAGTCGTTCAGACGATTCAATGAATTGCAAACACAGTATTGAAGACTTCAATTGAGACAACAATTTCACAAAAATAGAGAATTTGTTACGAAAAACATCTTTCAAATGATTCGTTCACTAAATACTATTTTTTATTATTTATTTATATTTTTGTATAAATCTATGTATGATATGAGTAGGAAAAGGCATCCATTTGCCAACTATTGGCAAGTTTATTGTCATAATTTATTAGCACCAATTAGTTCACTCTTATGTTAAATGAGTCAATAGTCAATCAAATCGAGTGACAAATACTCGATAGAAAACTAAGACTTTTGTTAGACTTTCTAATTAAGTGATTCATTGATTACCACAAATGAGAAGATTTTAATGCTTTCGTTTTAAATAAATTCTATGAATTCTCTCTCTTTTTATGATATTTTTCGAAAATATAATAAAATGTCAAAATGAAAAAAGTGGTGCACTTTTTGAAAGGCTGTCTAAACTACTAAATAAATAATAGCCTTAAATTGAATGCCATTCGAAACTTTAAGTTCAATTGAAATGTGGAAAACTTTAGAGTAAAGTATACTTTAAATATCACTAAAAAAATTTTTGTTATTCAATTTTTCACAATTTATTTATATTTATTTCTAATATAAAAAGAGATGAGTTAAACATTAGAGATATTTAATATATTTGATTGCAATCGATATTCAAAATATTAAAAAAAGTAAGAATTCGTTCGCAATATATCGTCAATACGTATATAAACATAACTAAAAATAATTTTTTGCATATTTTAGTGGATGACTTTGTTATACTTCAGTTTATTATAGAGTCAAACACATGTAATCTCATAAAGATATGTGAAATATAATGAAGAGACACTTTTACTTAAAAAATGCCAAGGGAAATTAAAGGCAACAACAAAAAAATATTCTCTAAGTGAAACTAATACTTTTTATTGATAGTCATGTATGCCACGTTATAATAGTCTTGGTGATTTTTAAAAATGTTTTCAAAATGGTTTTCCGCTCCTTTTCTAATAATTTTTGATTTTAATGTATTTCAACTTTTTTTCATTTATAAAGAAAAGATAAGATTATTTTGTATTATAAAATTATTTTTAAAAATGTGTTCACTTTATTCGAGACATCCCTTAATTTTTAGTCAGTTTTAACCAAAAATGTTATTTTTTGAGAAAAAGAAATGCAAAAAGACTTCAGATATTTTGTCAAAAAATCACAGGAGAAATGAGAAAATCAGTAATTTTTGGCAAAAATTTAAGATCTTTTGCAGTCTTTTTATTGACTTTTTGTTGTTTTTCTGATTATTTCTTTGGGTGAGTTTCTAACGTATTCTATTTAGTAGTCTCTTTGATTGTCTCTTGGTCACTAATATAATAAATAAAATGATCGATGGATAAAATAAGTGAAAGTTATTTATTTTTGCTTTTTTAGATGAATTCACTCAAATTATTCAATAATTTCCTCTGAATTCACCAAATAATTCTCTCTCTCTCTCTCTCTCTCTCTCTCTCTCTCTCTCTCTCTCTCTCTCTCCCCTCTGCTATTGTTTATTTGATTTTAGTCTTCGATTATATGCTGTGCGGTATATAATGGTTAACGTTATAACTTCGAAACTGGTGTTCGTGAGAACCGACACAAATGTCTAAATATCGAAACCAAATAAGAATTAAATGAAAGAATAGATCCCAATATAACCGACAAATAAATGTTTCAAACTCTCCATTTCTGTTAACTTATTATAATTGAATCCTAAAATTTATATCAATTTTGAAAGAAAGTCATTCAGAACTAAATTTTTTCGTTTTTATGAAAAATTCAATTATAATCCGAATTGTGTTATGTCTTATGAAAGTCAGGTTTTTTATGCAAATTAAACATCATTTCATTGTTTCGGTTTTTCAGATAATTTTCTTTGAAATGAAATGTTATTTTCACTGTTTATTCCAGAAATTAAATATAAGAACAGAATATGTTATCATCTTTTGGTATATTAATTATTATATGAAAGATGAGTACAACTCAAGAATAGAATAAATAGAATCAGAAAAACGAAAGAAAGAGAATATAAATGAGAATAAAATGAGAGGAAAATAATCTTCACTGAAAAGACTGAATTATCACAATTTTCTACATAATATCCAAGATATGAGTCATTTTGGTTTTACTAAATTTTAAATAATTAAATAAGTCGGTGATAATCTTGATAGATTTTATAGTCATTTATTAAAGAGCACATGCATCATTTCCTTGATAAATATTTAAAAGAAAAGATAAAAATTTGATTAAACCTTAATATTTTAAATTAGATTTTAAGATAACATACCATGGTTATGAAAAATAGTAAGTACAAACATATTTGTATAAAAAAATGGAATATCCAATAATAATTGTAACAAAATTTAATAATATTGTTCCTAGATAAATTCAGATAAATAAAGACGAATATAAAGTAAATTGTTAATTTTTGAACATTTTACCATGTTAAGTTTTCAACTTTAAATTAAGATAATCTTTATTTTTTGTTAAAACAAATTAAATTTCAAGACTCAGACGTTATAAATAAAAGAGTGATTACTATTAGCTTATGTTATATGAAATTAATATATAACAGCTTTTTTTGTGAGCCCTCTATTATTAATGAGAAATTAGAGGCAACGAAAAATAATTAGACGCGAAGACATTTCCGGGAAACCATTGAGCAATACATTGAACAGCAGATGCTTTCCATATGATAATTAATGGCAAAACACTGTAAACATATTGAGATACTCATACTTTTAGTGACAACTTATGAATAGAGAGATAAAGAAAGAGACCATTGGTTTGACTTTTTTGAAACTTATTTCGAAAAATTCTTAAGTTATTAGTAAAGGGTTTGACGTGAATGTGATGTCAGTCTATTAAAAAGCAAACAAATATAAATTGCGTCACATATCGCATGAAGAATGCATATCATTCACATATAAAGATGCTGTGCTTAGCCTTAGCATGTTAGCATGGTAATGTTTAATGCCATGCTATATATGCTGGGCTATATATATTGCTATATTGTGCACTATTCTGGTAGCTCTACCTCTCAATGTATTTGTTGTGCTTTAATTTAGGACAATATGTCTGACTTGTGAACACGCGAGTCATCATATCATAGCCACCAGAGTTGGGAGACTACAGTCAAAGAATATAATGATGAGTGACATTAAAAATTATGTGCACCTGACGTATGCATTCGAGTGCAAATAGCACAGCATAACGAGACATATCAGGAGTCTCTGATATTAAACATAACATATAAATAATAAGCATATTATCCCTGAGTTGATGACAAGGAATTAATGGGTGACTCAAATTGATGGCAGTGAAGGTGCAAATAAATTAAAGTCATGACACCCGACACATGACTTCTAACGCTAAGACTAACAGAAATGAGTCTTTTATTACAATAATTTATTATTATATTTGATTTTATGTATCGCTTCATATCAATTACAAACAAAACCGAATGCCGTCCGACAAACAAATACAACAAATAAAAAAAATAAACGTCACATCAGACGAAGACATCTTCAATGACAAGACTCAGGGGACAAATCAGTGCCGATAAAATCCTTGCCTGAGTCCTATTCAACCAATTTATCTAATCTTATGAATAATTGAAAATATTTTCATACCATTCCTTCGTTGCGAGGGTTTAACCAAAAAATATATAAAAAACTACAACTTATAGTCTATAAGTCATGAAATTTATTTATATTTAAACTTTGGAATTTCAAAATGGACAA
This sequence comes from Galumnidae sp. Gr-Ori-00277, assembly GCA_034700165.1. NCBI lineage: Eukaryota > Metazoa > Arthropoda > Arachnida > Sarcoptiformes > Galumnidae > Galumnidae sp. Gr-Ori-00277. The sequence continues at coordinate 8,957 of JAQIXI010000648.1, forward strand.
TATATTTGAGCAAGGTTTGTTTATCATATATTTATTAAAATAAAATCTTTAATTTATTTAAAAAATAAAGTTATGTCATAAAAATGGTTTATAAATCTGTTTGGAAGCGAACACAGAATCGAATAAAATAAATACCGATTTATAAAACATTTTATGACAAATTCATAAATTAATTTTCTCAGCGGGAGTTTTGCACATTCTCTCTCTCTCTCTCTCTCTCTCTCTCTCTCTCTCTCTCTCTCTCTCTCTCTCTCTCCACACAAAGAGTGTAATATAAAAGATTCCAGAAGAAAGATTGAGTCAGGAGAGGGAGAGAGGGATAGAAGAGATGAAGAATAATTCGTATAGTTTTATGCTTGTGATGAATGGCAACTAAAAAGCATAAATGTGTTCACAAAAAATAGAAAACTTAAAGTTAATAAATAATATTTTTATTTGAAAATATAAGTAAAGCCCAAATGCTATAAATTAGAGCCAAACAAAACACAATATGTAAAAACAGATATTATTCTTATCCCTATTTTCTGATTATATGACTCTTTCGTCCATTATATCCATATTTATGACTCTTTTAGTCAAAAGCAAATTAATGCTTAAAATTATTATTTAATATAATAAATGTGTCTTCACTTCAATCAAAATAACTCTAAATTATTATATAATAAATAAAATACAAATATTATTGAATTCTTTGAACTTTTGATAAATTATTTAATTCTTTCTCTAAATATTAAAAAAATTACAAAAAAAAACTTAAAAAGAGTGAAATTTTTATTCATTTAATTAAATATAGAAACTATTAGATAGACTTCATTGTAATAATAGCAAGATTAGATTTTCAAGAATTTAGGATTTGATGGAATTTGCAAAACATATACGTTTGTATAAACAAAACTGAGTACTAAACGAAATGTTGAATCATTTGATTACAGAGAGAAAGGAATGAAAGAAATAACAGAAAAACAAATAAAACTAAGAAAAAGCAAAAAAGTTTATGTAATTTCTTAGTATTGCATCTATTAGTTAAAGTAATATCATCTAGGATCTTCTAAATAAATAATATGACCGCATTTAATAATTCATAACAAGAAAAAAAATGTTAAGAAAAAAATTATCCGAAATTATTAAAGAAAATTATTAATGAAATGTCGGACACGAAATATAAATCCAATAGAATTTAGTGAAAATTAATTATACAATAAATTTATGGGGAATAAAGTAGTGCACAACATATGGTACACAACAAAAATTATTTATAACAAAAACTCAGAGATGACCACAAATATTAATTGCAAATATTTACCTTAAATATAATGTTATTAATAATGTCTTTCTATTAATAATTTTCTAAGCTTTTGGTCAGCGCTAACAAAGGTATGTGTCGAAAGAGTGGCCAACCGATGGACATCTCTGTTATGAATAAAAGCTCGCGAATAGATTATAAGTATAGAAGAATTTCTGACTTAAGAATTTGACTAAAGAATTATATATTGGACTACAAATAGTCAGAATCAGAATATATATCATCGCTTAGGAGTCACTGAATAGAAAAATAGAGAGAATTTATTTCTTAACATAAAATAAAAGTCCAAAAGAAAAATAGAGTCGAATGAGAGAATGAAAGGAAGATTTTTCATTATATTTTTATTTTCAAAGAAAAATTCAGAGTTAAGGCAAAAATCAAATATTGAACATTAAATGAGAAAAACGACGTAAATATAAAAATAAAGGGTCCACACATTTATCATATTTTAAGGGATTTTCAAAAGTTGTTTATCAAATCGCCATTTGTTTTAAATTTTATATAATATCTCCGCTTTTCATACATTAGACAAACTATTTAAATTCTCTACAATTATGTTACCTAACACTTTTTTATAGGGAGAGGGAGAGAGAGAGAGAGAGAGAGAGAGAGAGAGAGAGAGAGAGAGAGAGAGAGACCAAATATTATATAACATAACTCATCATTTTGTGAGGGATTTAAAGACAATTATTTTTCTTTCACTCAAATTATAAATTCTTATTTATGAATATAAAAAGCATTATTAGAGCCGATCTCTTAACAATTTACCCCATTTTTAATGGCTTAGGGTTTTCTGAATATTTAAGCATAAATTTCAGTAAAACTCTTGGCTTAGAATTAATAGCTTTGAATCCCTTCATAAAAAATCTGTCATTTTTTGCAATATATTAATGAGTTTTTTGAATCAAAACTATTTTTGTGAGGAATTAATTTGTGATGAATTTTATATATATTTAAGGAAAGAGAATAAAATATGTCGAAACAAAATGAGAATTATTTGAATTTATTTTAAATAAAACACTCTTTATATGACCACAAGAATGCTCTGAGCGATCAGTATTTCAGTATATAAATAAAAGATTGAATTTTATGTAATACAAAGGAATTGTAACTTTGCTATTAGAGTGCTATCAAATAAAGAATGATAGTCAGGATAGCTCACCATATAATCAATTGTTAGAAGTAGTGTCTCATTGAATTTGGTGGTGGCGCTCATATAAGAACATTCTTAGACAATCAGACAATCCTAGACAGGGATGTATTATATGAATTTAAATACAATCTGTAACCATAACAACAATAGCGAGTCTACACCCGATTTTATTTGCCATTGATTTTCAACTCAGACCAGAGATTACCCCCAATTCTTAGCATAAGTTGAGCGCAAAAATTATTTGAAAATTAGATAAAATTATCGAATAATTTATTTGTTGTAAACTGTTTTGTGAATCAAATCTATCGCTGAAACGATCAGAAAATCTATTGACAATAAACTCATTTCGTGAGTTATTATTAGACCAAATATTGTTATTTATCGGGATTTGCATTCGGTTACCATTTGGACACATATCACACCATTGAGTAAATAATGGTTAGACAGACATCAAAATTGAATTATATAACCGATAAGGAAAACCAATAAAATGCAATTTTTTCCAGAAACTGATTCCATCGGTGAAACACAATTATTATGGAATAAAATGAAGTCCAGACTTATAAACAGCATATCATCGCTTATATTTAAGGAATGCAAATCAATTCAATAATAAGACATAATTAAAGTATACTTTTGGTAAAGACTTTTTTGTTTGTGATTTTTGGTTACAACAAAAGTTAAGGAGAAATAAGTAATAAATGAGAAAACAATAGAAAAGAGTATTAAATTTTATTCTACTATTAGTTATTATTGACTTCTTTGTTAAGCAATCTTTAAAGATATGAATGTTCCATGGTGTTTTTACTACATATAATATATTATAGATTTTTATTACCCGACCATATATTACAAAGACATATAGCCTTTGGGTAAATACAAAACTTTCAGTAGAGAATAGACTCAAAATTTAATAGAGAGAGCATTAGGAAAATATGCCGTCGGTTTTGATCCTTGAATAAGATGTCGAATCATTTTTTCATTCTGTTCTATTGGATACTGTCCCTCAACAACAAATATCATTCAGATTTGTAGTGAGAACTCTTAAATTGTTATATTAAATCGGGTTTTGTTTAAGTTTAAGCAGTTATAAGAAGTTTTGGTCTTAAGTCAAGATTAAAAGAGAGGCAAAAGTAAAACAAAAATAGAAAAACTTTTGTGGAAAAGTATGGGAAAGAATGTCTGAAAATTCATAGAAATGGAAATCTAATACAATATTTGGACAGAGATTTGAATGCAAAGAGAATGAAGAGAATGTTCTGCAAACAAATAACCAAAAGTGAAGAATATTTATTCAACAATTCTTCTCTTATTCTGATAACTCTTTCAATGGGAAACAAAAACCAGTTTTAGTATAGTTTTGTTCGAAGAGTTTATTTGAGACAAAAGGCATTTCATTCGACAAAAAATATCAAAACTTCAGAAATTATTTTTAAAACAAAAAGAGTTTAATATATATAAATAAAAAAATAGTCGCCTACGAATTGATTTGAATCGAGCAAATATTAGTCGATTCTCATTGGATTTTATATTTGTATAAAAATCTAACATTTTATTCAGCAATTGATCACAAAAGGGATCAAATATTGATTTGCACTGACGTTCAGCACAGCATATAATGAGAGCTTCAAAAAAATCAAAATCAAATCCCTGTTTAGTGATCGCAATGCGAGTCATCACTGAATATATAGAGAGAAGTAATAATTGTTGTGACGCTTACCTCTGTGTCGATTCGTCTGTTTGTCAAACATCAACATCGCGTCTTCAATCTGTGAACACAACAATCAAAAAATACACTCAATTAGAATAATGTTTTCCAGTATTATAACATACAATCAATTCTAGTATATTCTATGCCTCTAATTATCACAAATTTTCATTTTAGTCATGTTAGCTAGGTTATATTGTGTTTGAATTATCATTCTGTCTTAGATAGAACAATTGATATAATTTTACTTGTTCATATAAATATTGGACATAAGATACCTTTGCTTTATTCAGTCATCCATTTACGTATTGATAAATAAACGCAATTTATTTACTATTTTTAGAGCAAACCATTGAAATATTGTTTGAATTCATTAATATATAAATAAATATGAAATTTGTTTTCAAATATTAAAGGCTTTTCTGTCAGTGAATTAAAATTTATTTAAATATTTTCAATGATTTCAATAAAAGTAACGGATTTCAGAAGTAATTATTATTTTTAATATTTTTCGGTATAATTAACAAAATTAACAGAAAGTGGAGAAGAAATAATTATAAAAGATATTGTGCTATATTGTACTAGATTATACTATATTATGCTAGATTCAAAACGTGTATAATTAAAGCTATTATTCCCAGAATTAATTATATAGGAATAGAGAAAAGAGTTGGATATCACGAATGAAAAAAATGCCATTCATTGAAGAATGAGTGCAATGAATGCCTCCTCAATGCAATGGATGTCTCTCCCCCTCCGTTACAAAAATGAATTCAATCCAAAAAATATTTTTGTGCCGACAATACATGAATTTTATGAAACGATATGATTATCTCTGAAAGTGATTTAAATTTTTGCTCTTCGCTAACAAATCACTGACTTATCATTTATTATTATTAATGCCATGACTTTTGCCACTTATAACTCAATAAAATATAGTGACAATAGTGAGGACTAACGGGTTTGGGACACAAATTGTGAAAAATTGTCGCTTCACTGCAAAACATTAGTGCATTAAAGCGTAGCTCAATATATAGTTTTACTCTTTTCCTGGATTTTCAATATCGAAATAAGCATTTTTTGATGTCACAAAACCAGATGAATATTATATTGAAACCTGCCTAGATCATTCTCTTCAATTCACTCCCATTTATATAGAATTCATATACAAAATATGATACAATGAATAGAATGGATAACAGATTGTGAATAGAAAAGTGAAGTCAGAAAATTGTACACATTTTGCATATGTGAGCGCAAATAATTTAGAGTTTCATGTCTTCCAAGGGAATAATCAAGTGCTACTTTGACCAAGGAAAGTCAATTAATTCAATTGAATCATATTTTGGCGACAAAATCATTAAACTATTTATTTTAGTAAAGTTTTCGACTAAAAAGGCTGTCATTAAAATTCAAATTATATTTAAGAGTTGGTTGAATGAGCCCTTGGCTACTCTTATACTGTCATTACAATAGAAGTTTAACTGTAAGCATCTCTTAGACTAATGTTAATACTAATGGCATTCAATGCATCACTAAATTCATTCTATTCTCCCGATTCTGAGCTCACATATTGACTGACTCTGACTTTAAGCACTTTTTCTCTCTCCTCAGCACTGATTTATGCCTAAAATGCGTTTTATTTCTCCATAATATTATACTCTCCTCTAAACTGCTAAATGTAAATGAAGTTAAATATTGAGTAAAACTAAAAACTTTGAAACGAAATGAAACAAAACATAAAAGATTGCATTTTAGAGTCGAAACAGAATTAGAAACAAAAGTTTTATTAAATATAAGTTTTCAAAAATAAAGTAATTCTTTAAAGAATAAAACGATAAAAACTTTAGAAAACTGCGGATAAAACAATAAATTTTATTATATTCGCAAAAATTTGAATCAATTATACCAACAAAAGTAATCTTTAACAGATCTATATATATTTAGTTAATATACTATATTATGAATACGTCTTTAATAAAAGGCATATATTTTATGCAATTTATACATATCTTATATAAACTCTATATTCGGAATATTTCTTAATTTCATTTTTAGTCTTAATTCGACAAAAAGTGTCTTTAATTATCTTCGCTTCAAAAACATAAACAACACTTTTAATATGAAATTCATGTTACGCCTTCACGATTCTATTTACCTTGGAAAACTATTGTAAACGTCAGTTTTTTATGTAAACTTAACTAGTTAAAAATTGTTATTAGAGACTATTTTTGTTTTTGTTTAACATTCCTATTCACTGAATAATTATAAACTTATATAAAGATTGTATAACTGTTACTAAGCCATAACTCTTAGTGTGTGCATACACACATAGTCTAATATGTAATCTAGTATAATTAATAAATGTTAAATGTTTGTGTCTATCAATTCTATGCCTTAACTATCAAAAAATAAATGTTATTTTAAGTGAATAAACTCATATAACACTATAATTCGAGTCAAATAGAATTGGATTAAAACCATTTATTATACAAACTATTTATTCTTAATTATAAACATAAGTGCAATTCAACTCTACCTAAGCATAAGTTCAGTTATTTCCAAGAATTGATCGCTAATTAATTGAAATCTAATACCGATTACATTATATGTTATAATTTATAATCCAGTAATATATTCGCGCATATTTTGATTATATAATAATAGTTTTAATCAATTTTTGTAGATTTATTATAGTTTTATTTAATTAAAGTAAAATAATTATTATTTATAAAAATTATCCTAGGTAAATAGAGACGTAAAACTCGTAAACATAATATCAGTAAAAGAATTAATTCATTGAAATATTTTTAGATACAACTCTAAGACGCAATCTTTTAAAGTTTTGGTCATCACTGATCAAAGAATATTTTAGAATTTAATATAAATATTTAATCTAGATAATTAATCGCTAGAATTTAAATTATTTTTACCAGAAAGAAATCTTTGAATATCTATCCTAAGAATAGGAATGTAAATACAAAAGGAATGAAAGCCATTGAATATAGGAATGAAAATTTTGAATCAAATTTCGTTTTTGAAAGCAATTCATTCAGAGTTAGAATTTTAAAGAAAAACTGAGTAAATACTGATATGTAGTATAACGTTAAACATCTTTTCAATTTATAAAATATTCATTTTATACAATATATTCAAACATTTTATATTCAACTTTATATTCTGTTTTTATTTCAATCTAAATATGAAAAAATCCAACGATAAGTCACTACTTTTGCTTAAGGCCTCAAAATATTCCTAATGTTTGTGGTTTTACTTAACTTCAAGATATTTGAATCTAATTTTGACTGAAGTTATGTAAAAATCTAACAAAAATTCTATTTGAAAATGAGTATCAAAAATATATTTTAAAATGTTTTTCAAACTTAATAATTGAATGAATTAGAGTATAAAGTTTGAGGTGAATTTCATAGCATTTCAATTTCGAATACTTTTTTCAGAGAAATATATATACTTTTTTCGTATTAACCAATTATTTGATAAAAGTTTAATTTTGTTTTAAAATTTTACAGAACTTTCTCCGAATGAATAGTAATTAAAATTAATTGTTTTATTACATTTAATAAAATAAGAGACAAAAAGGACTGAATTATTGTTATTTTTGAAGCAAATATATTGCATTAAAGGGCAAAATATAATTTTATATAACTTATTCTCTTTATATAATCAAATGATTTGTTTAATATTCATAACTTTCATTCATTTTCACACAACATTCCCGCCCTTGACTTTTATTATTTCAAAGTATGTCCAAGAGTAACTTTTTAATAATTTCAAAGTCAAAGAACTTCTCTAAAATAATAGTTAAGATCATATTTGAAGTAATATTTGATTATTAGTTATTTAGAAAATTACGTTTTATTATAACTTTGACAGTTGTAATCATTTTAATGAATTGAAAGGACATTTTTCTATAAGTTTGGTTAAGTTTCAATTAATTTTCGCAAACATTTCGTCAAAATTCAGATAATATGAAAAAATTACCTATTGTCGAATTTTGTCATAATAGACCTTGGACATCCCTAATTATTAGCATAAAGAGAATACACAGTAATAACACGCAAAATAAAGGTTTAGATATTATAAGAGTTATATGAATGAAGAGGAATGCCTTTAGAAGTTTAAAATCGATTTTATCTAAGAATATAATTATCACTTTTATATCACTTTTAAACTATAAGCTGTTGTTAAGAGTAATTTCCGCATCAAATCATTTAAACCGAAAAGTATTCACTTAATTGAAAGGCTTTTCTTTTTAAAAGTCATTTATTGCATTCATTTTGAATCAAATTTGACGTATTTTTAATAAATTTAATGAATGGAAAGTTATAGAAGGAATGCATAACTAATGAGATAACAATCAGTACTTGAAATGTAAACAAAAGGTTAAATATTTGTACAAAATTTTTGATACATTTTTGAATTCGTGATCGAATGCTAACGAATTTCTAAATGAATTTCAGATAAATAATTATTAAATTGAAAGCTTTGGAAAATATGAGCGACAGCTCTGAGTCAAAGGAAAGGTAGTCCTATAAAAATGATTAAAATTTTTAATCTAAAATAATGGAAAAAAGTGATAGATTTGAGAATTAATTATAATATTCATTGAATTTATTATGTTTTTTGTGACAACGAATAGAAAAATAATTTTATTGAATATCTTTTCTATCTTTTAGTGTTATTACGAGTGAATAATAAAGAGTCAAATAACTTATAGGAATATCAAATCTGAATAAATAAAGTTTTATGTTATGCCATGAATTGAAAAAAATATATTCTAAAGCCTCGAACAGAATTCAATGATACAATTATGGAAAAGTCGATCCGTGAAAAATGAGAGACTGATAGCACAGGTATTAACTCTCCTAATAAATAATAGGATTGGCATTTCTCTAGAGGTGAGGCTCTCTCTCTTATGTTTATGCGAAGGCAGTTATATAACAACAACAACAAAATCAATTCAACAATAATTGCATTAAATTTGTGATACAATTGAATTGAATTTTCGTTATATAAAAGAACGAAATATAAAAAAGAGAGAATGAATTGAAAAAAAAAATGAAAACTATTATACTTTTTGAAGACTCAAAAAATATTTATAAAAAATTGAGTTCATTTTGAAAATAATTTTAATTAAAAAGGTTTGAAACCAATAATTATAGAAAATTAGTTCAGAAATTAGTAACGGATTTAAGGCTTTTATTTAAAAATATATTTCAAATAAACAAATGATTGAATTCAGTGAAGGATTTCTTGATTGTCGTATAAATAATTTGATTAAAAGAGTGTTTTTGGAAAAATTTCCTAAACGTCTTCAGAGCTTTTATTTTAAAGAGAGAAAGAGATAATCAGTTAAACTTATTTTTGTTTTTTCTGACAAAACTATCTTAAAGTTGAAAACTTCTTTTCAAACTATAATTAATTATATTCTCATCTTTTAAAAGACTTTTTTGTTCTAATTTTCCACTAAAATATTTTAAGAGAAATAAAATTGATAGATGTTATTAAGAAACGTTCTTGATAATATAACTCTTTTGTATAAAAGGGCGAGAAAGAGATTTTACTTATAACTTTTGATGGCTATAACACCCATTAATTTGAGTAATTCGTTAAATAATCGAAATTATTTAAATGTTTAGACTCATTTTAAGCCATAGTCAAAGTGAATGTATCCATGAGTTGGCCTTTTGTTTAAAAATAGCGTTTTATTGATAGAAAAACTAAATGAAAGAAAAGAAGAAAAAAATACGTAACTATTTTTAAGAACTACTTTAAGGATTTGTTACAAACTATCAGTAAATAAGAAATGGTTTATAAAACAAAATATTTATATTTAATATGATTTGAGTGACGAATAGATCCAAACAAAACCAAAAAACTGTAAATTTTTTCAACTCTTTTCTCATTTTTTATTCATTCTGTCTTTTTATAAATATATCCCCAAAGAATAGACACACTTATGTTTGAGACGTTCTGTCAATTTGTTCACTGCTTTCCCTCTATTGTTAGTCTCAGTTTCCATGTAGTTGTCTATCAATTGAAGTGATGCCCCCTTCAGTCCACTCCCTCTCCCTATCCTTAAATTCAAGTTTCTCGAGAAATATCACTTAAACTGAATCTCAAAATCCTTAAATTTCACTCTTTTTAAAAGTTATTTCATTTTTTTTCTTTCGCTTAAACTCAACTGAAAGCGAAAACATTTCAGAAGTCAATTGTGAAGTGAATCGTAATTTCCTTTTAAATACAATTTTCAATTGAGTTCTGAAGATTGAAACTATGTTTAGCCATAAATACATAATAAGATTAAGTGTCAACAAATCATTTTCAAAGAGAAAATAAATGGAAATATTCTCTATTTTTTTAAATTAGAAAAGTCTTAGGAAATGCATTTAATACTTATTAAAGGCTTATAATTCTTAAAAAGTAAACTAATTTCAAATATATTTGTCTTAATTTAAAACTCGAAAAAAAACATAAATTCTTTGGAGCGAAGAATAAGTGTTTAAATGAAAAATAGGTTTTAAACTAAATATTGAATAAAATATTTGAAAATCTTTTGTATTAATTCTTAATTTGTATCCAAAGTTATCGCAAAATTTATAGAATAGAAGACCTGTGCTTTTGGCACAAGTGATGCATTTTATCGAAAGATGAAAACCAAAAAACCTAAAGTTTGAGTACAATATGAGAGCACAAGCATTGAGTGCATCGCTGAACACAGTCTTTGTGTGTACCATAAGAACAGTCTTATGACGGCATAACACACACAACAACACAAAACCAGAAGAGATAAAAATAACAAAATAGTCAGTCATTGAGAGTGACTTAAAGATAGTGTGCGTCAAATGTGAGGCCAATTGGGAACAATAGGGCGTCGGTGTGTTTAGTCCGCCGTATGTCTTACGGCATAAGCGATGCATAACGGGTCCTATTATTAAAATCATAGCAATCAGAGTATGGCAGTCCTTGACTCACGTTTCCGTGACTCAATACCCGCTACTCTCAATGGCATCGAATCACTCAAAAGCATAGAATACGAACTCCATATGAAAATTAAAACAAAACCAAACATTGTTTGCCATTCTCTTTGCCCATACATACATACTTACAAGATTGTACAAGTCTCTCTCTCTCTCTCTCTCTCTCTCTCTCTCTCTCTCTCT
>JAQIXI010000649.1:0-20293 GCA_034700165.1 Galumnidae sp. Gr-Ori-00277
TTTATACAATTTTTATGTTTTATTATCAATTGTTTAACGTTTAAATAGCTATTATTTTTAAATCCATTATAAATGATAACCGCAATTGTAAAGACTCCGATACCGGAGCTCGAATCCGTACTTCGTTCAATAAACTGTTTCTTAAGGGAAAAAAAAAAAAAAAATACTTATAATTTATAAGTAGAAGTTCACCCGACACTTTTTTTGAAATAGTCTATTAAATGAATTGACATCTCACCAATTAATATTTAATTATATTAAATAAGTGAAATAAAGATTATATAATTGCTAAGATCATAGCAATTAGCAAAAATACTTTTATATAATTACTGTACTTTAATTGAAAATATAGTTTCTGTAGTACTGAAACTTTGCTGTTTTGAATGAAAAGAAGGTATTTGTTTGTTGGCATTTCCTAGAATTTAAACCAATAAAAAACTATGAATTGCTTTGTTTTAACAATCGATTCAAATCCCTTTTTATTAAGATTTATTTGTAGCACCAAATACAGAGACACCACAAACCTATTGCTCTAAAATCAAAACAAAAAGAAAACTCAAGAATTTTTGGTAAAATTTATTATATTTATTACAATAAGATTCACTCTTCATATCTTTGATTCATTTTTTGAGTCATTTAACATTTAATATATAATACAAATAGTCTTTTCTACTCTAAAAATTTCATAAAACAAAGAATATCTTTATTTGAAATGAAATGAATATTCTTTTGATAATATCCGAGAATCGGATTAATCCAAACGTAAAAAATAAATTCATTCGCTTTTCATTAAAACAAATGTATTTTAATTTTTTTTTTTAGAATTTTTGAAATAATTCTTTTTTTTAATTAATTTGCTTTAAAAGTACAGTGGATAACAGTTTTTGTTAACTACCTTGGTGATGTCATATTAGTTTACAAAATCCATTTGTTAACAAAAAATAATTGTGAAATATTTGTTAATTTGTGTTATGGTTTTGAAGTTTACTTAACAATATTTAAGTTTATTTAAGTCATAGTTTACAAAAAAAGGTCATATTTGACAAAATAAATTACAGTTACCTCTCTTTAAATCTCATTTATTTTCATTTTTTATGATGAAAATTACAAATTAAATTTTAGTATTTATTTTATCAAGAATATTCTGTACTCAATCATAGAATTTAATATAAATACCATGGTTAAATTTTCTATGAAAATTAATGAGAATATACAAATGTGCTTGTGGCTATTTTTAAGACAAACACAGGCACCAATTATTTGAATGCTTAAAAAAATATAAAGAGGGTAATTATAAAAATAATGTAAGAATTTCTTACGATTTTGCACAACTCAGTCGACCACAATTGTGGTATGAGCTGTCTATGAAAGACAGTACTGTTTTGTTAACAATTGCTAACCTCTTCAGTGTCGACTTAACAGTGAAAAGTGAGTTCTGTAAAATCGTAAGAAATTCTTCCATTATTTTTATAATTATGTGTTCACATAACTAACAAAAAACTCCTCTTAAAAAGGGGTAAATTTTAAACTTTAATTATAGTAATGAGTAAATAGTAATGAGTAAAGTAAAGTGATATTTATTTAATGAATAAATTCATATAGAAATTAATGGATGGATATATGGATTCATTAGATAATGGAGTGAATTCTATTATCCAATCTAAATGATCCTTGGTCAGTCTAACATTAACTTTGTAAACAATTTAGAATCTATAAATTTTTTAATATCAATGAAAATCTTTTTGGAAAATAGAATATAATTTATTTATTGAGGATAAGATATCTTTAGTGTTAAACTTCTTGAAATCAAAGAAATTTAGTCGAAGATTGAAGGAAAGGCTAAGAAATGTATTAATAAAATTTATGGGCAAAATTGGCAAACCGTGTTCTAGCATAAATTTAGCTTTGAATGGTCCGCCTATGATAGCAGAGATGAATACAAATATAGTGACAATGGATTCATTTGAAAACATTATTTTCAAATAATAATATTCGCTATAAATTCTAAAACGTGATATCATTAAAAAGTATTATATAATAATAATAATAATAATATAAAATCAGAGATTCCTTCAATAAATGCTAGGATTTGTTACTAATATTTTAATAATTAAATCATTTCAATAAACAGATAAAAAGGAGACTAACGAACAATGGATTCAATATTCAGAATAAAAGAGATTTAGAATATTAAAAGTTTAGTCAAATTATAAAAATAGATTTTTTTTAATATAAGTTTTGATTAACGAAATATTTTCAAACCAAACAAATATTTCCGATTAATATATGAAAATTCAAACATAATTTTGTTGATTGATTTGGTGTAGGATTTTATCAAAATATTTATTTTCTGAGTAAATATTACTCAATGAAAGACTTATTCGTTTATGTCATATGAAACAGAGATGTCCAAGAGAACATCTTTGAGTAAATGAACCATCAATTTGTTACAAATGTTAACCTTAAAGAAAATAAAATTGAGGAAAATCTTTGATACTTTTGCGTCTCAAATGTTTAAGAGTCCATAAAATATGTTTTAAGCCTTTAAAAGCTATAAATTAGTTTAAAACATAAGACTTGGATCACAAACAGGGATGTCTTATATGTGGTTTTTCGTATTCAAAATACTCTCTGCGCTGAAGATTTTGGCAAAAATACCTCTAAAATCGATATATAAAATTACATTATATAATACACTAAAAATAACATATATTGGAGACATTCGGCCAAAAACTATGTTAAAATAGATTATTTTGACCATCACTTGACCGGACACTTCTGATTTGAAAATAGTCCCCTTTATAGCTAATGTTTCATTAATGTAATTAATTTTCATATTCTTGAATACTCTTGCAATAAATAGGGAGCAAAAGTGATTCTTCAGAAAATTTATCTGACCCAACATTAGCCAGTTTTGGAGGTCAACAACTCATGAAAATGTTTACTCCAGGAAATAACGGGGTAAGTTTCTAATTAATTATTTCTTACCTTTTGTTTAATTATTTATTAAATAATAAAAATTAAAAATATCTTAAATTAAAAAATATTTTATTTTGTAGAGTTAAGTGTAGTCGTAGAGGATTATCCCTAGAAATGAAAGTTTAACTTATCCAGGATAATGATAAATTATGCAATCAGTTATCCTCTGTTTCATTATAAATATTATTATACTTAAGCTTTACTTTTGAATAACTCATTATTTTATTCATTTAAATGCATTTCAATTCAAATTAAAGTTTAGAGAAATTCTCGAAAAATAAAATGTTTTCGAATATTTTATATTTTTATTTGTGATATGAATATATAATATACGATAGAATGACCATGAACAAATATTTGTTCTAGCTCTTCTTTTTGAATCATTTTTTAATTAGAATTATATGGAACTTCAATTAAATCAAAGATATTCCTTATTACTGGATAAAAGGTTCTTATAATTTTAAATGTTTAGAGCACCTAGATAGAAATAGTGTCAGCAAAGATCCTCAGATCTATTAATTTTGTTTTAGTATTTTTGATGAAAACCACTGAATTCTGTTTTTCATGAGTTATTTCTTTCATGTTTTGGCCTAAAAAAATGATCTTAACTTTTAATAATAGAATAATTTTGATATAAATTATTAATCGCATTATAATATTGTTTTGATTTGCATCCCATTTATGATCAAAACATCTAAAACTCCACTGACTTTTAGTTTACGATTAAATAATTGCTTTATTCCTATTCTGAAAGACATCAACGAATGTATTATTTATGAATTCAAATAATGTGACGAAACATCAAATAAATAATCGATCGCAAAGTCTATCGGATTTTAATAATTTGACCTCATATTCAATAACGGCTTTAGTCGCCATCTTTTTATTAATATCTATCTTTGCTTTAATTGGAATATATTATCACAAAAGACTAAAAGATAGTAAAAAACGTGAAGAAAACAAAATACGAATGACTGAGACTTTAAGCAAATGTATGCAACACTACGTAACTAATCCAAACTATTACTCGAGGTATGGCTTTATTATTATAATCAGTTAATAAATGTTAACATAAGTTTCATTTCAATAATAAATGCTTTACTTCTATTATTAATTGAGAGTTAAATTGAATTATTTATTAATTATATAATTTTTTTTAATTTTTATCTTTTAATTTGTTTTTTTAAAGAGCTTTAAGCTTATTACTAATTTATTAGCTAGATTATTCTTCAAATAATAGAATTAATTCTAGGAATTGTTTTCGCTTAAATTTAAATAAATTTGTTTATAGTTCTCCCGACGGAACTATTTTTAAGTTTATTCATGACATTGAGATATGTGAAGAAGACATCATATTTGGGGATGAAATTGGAGAGGGATGTTTTGGTACTGTCTTCAAAGGTAATTCAATTATCTTTTCTTAATTATTTTAGTCATTGTGTTTAATACATTTACTTATATTAATATATTTATTAAAATTAGAAAATTAAAGATTTATATTATTTTTATTTGAAAAATGACCGAAACTTTTAATTTAAAGGCGTTTATAGAGAGTCTGAAACGAATACAATAGAAGTGGCGATAAAAGTATTAAAAGACAAAAAAGATTCAAAAGAAGACTTCGAACGAGAGATTGAAATTATATCGACTTTCGATCACAAAAACATAATTAAATTGATTGGAGTTGTATTGAGTGACTCGAACTCAATCCCATATATGGTATTTGAGTATATGGTTTGCGGAGATTTGGCTGAAGTACTTCGAACCATGACTTTAGTCAAACAAATGAAAACAACAGAAAGTTGTGAAGACAACGACCAAAAGTGTTTTATTACTCACGTAATTCACATTCAAATAATTTAAGCCTTTCAACTGATTTTTAATATGAACTAGGACCTTCTGTTTTGGATTGCAGCTCAAATAGCAAGCGGTCAGACCTCTACTATTTTTTTATAGACATTAATTTTTAAAATAACATAATTTTATAAAAATATAAATATACTCAGTATTTGAAAATGATCATGCTCATTTTGTTATGATATTTAAGAAGAAAGAGACACTCAATTTTACATTTTATTCTAAGTATATAAACTATTTTTTATTAATCAGAAAGAATTTTATTTAAAAATATATCCAAATTTTTTTTATATAAGACGTTTAGTTGTAATAAAAATCATAATAGAAAATAATATTTGAAGCTAGGTAATATTGTCAATTGAATTCTAATATTTGAACATTTTATT
The DNA here is from genome assembly GCA_034700165.1 of Galumnidae sp. Gr-Ori-00277. Taxonomy (NCBI): domain Eukaryota; kingdom Metazoa; phylum Arthropoda; class Arachnida; order Sarcoptiformes; family Galumnidae; species Galumnidae sp. Gr-Ori-00277. The sequence continues at coordinate 5,223 of JAQIXI010000649.1, forward strand.
GGAATAAATGAATTTTGATTGAAAAATGTATGAAATAGTTTCCAAAAAAAAAGAGTTCATCAATTATACTATAATTGATATTTAGAAACTTTTTTCCTAGAATTGATGAATTATTTCAAAATTTATTTTTTCTTTTAAGCGTTAAATTCTAATTGAATCTAGCCGAGTTTCATGCAAACAGATACCCATTGACTGAAAATGATTTTGCCAATCAATTCTATAAAATTTATAGTATAAATCATAAGCTCTCTAAAAGAGACCAAGATCATTTCAAAACCCTATTACAGGGGAAATATATTGAAAACACTAACTTCTAATCACTTCTACGATAATGAAGATCACTTTAAGCGCCCGGACTCATAATAGGAATCACTTCAACGATAATGAAAATCATTTTTAATTAAAAATGAGAACAAGTTTCAATTTTAATATTAACTTAAAGTACATTATGTAATTGTGTAATTTATAATGATATATTTTTTTTAATAATACCCATATATATTTCCATAATATCCAGTCATTTATTCAAATATTTTTTTTTGTAATATTTTTGTGTTGATAGTGCAGTGTTTATACTCTCTTCCAGTTTTAGTACTAAAAGTGATTCTCATTATCATTGAAGTGATTCCTATTATGGTTGCGGTAATTTAAAGTTATTTTCATTATCGTAAAAGTGATTAGAAGTTAGTGTATTCAATAAGTGTCTTACAAGTGATTTACAATATATTTTCCCTGTTATTCATAAGGAGTATTTTCTTCTTAACAAAAATAAAAACTTATCAAAACTTAAGTTATGTTTCATTTATCAATTAAGGCTCAAATAATAATATTTTATTTTAAATAAATATTAATATTTTAAATCAATTATTGTTTTTAATTCATTTATAACTAAAGGCTGTAAATATTTGGCGGACAATCACTTCGTGCACAGAGATTTGGCCACAAGAAATTGTTTGGTCGGACAAAATTTGGTGGTTAAGATATCTGATTTTGGAATGGCTCGTGATATATACACTTGTGATTATTACAAGGTAAGTTTTTACTTGTTTAGAATATCCTTAAATAACTCATATTCACTTTTTAAAAAAATTAGTAAATAAATCATTTATTAAATTATAAAATATTATTGAATTTATAGTTATTTTTATTTAAGAATAGATTTTGAGTTCTTTTTCTATATTTTTATGAAAGAATACATTAGTAAACAAAATATCGATATTTTTTCAATCGAATGCTTTTAAAAGACAAAAAAAATGTCATTTTTCCAAAACATGATAATATTGTCGGAGTATTTGTATTTTTTAAAAAGGAAGAAAGAAAAGTCCTATTAAAGAGTATATTATCGATTTAAGAGACACTTTTTAAGATCCAGTTATATCAACGACACCATTAGATAAAGAATAACCAGGCACTTTATACCAGTTTTGGATTGAATCAAGTTTCAAAAGTTGGGAGCTTTCAATCATTTTAAGGAATATTTGTTTTAAATGACCTGCAATACAAATGCATACATCAGTTATCATTAAAATTTCAAATTCAAGGAAATTCAATCCTCTCGATTGTAATGTAGCTTGGTTAAATATAAGTTTTAAATATACACTTTTTGTAGTGATTTATATATACATTCATATATATATAGATATTTATATAGATATTTATAGTGACTTTTTTTACAAAAAAAACTATTATTTGAAAGACTGAACAAAAGAGATTTGTTAGAATAAAGTCTCATAAATTGTTATCCGAATAGTTTTGTTCTAAAAGTTTATACAAATATTTTCTAAGAAAATAAATCACTTTAGGCCTCAAATATCATATCATTTACTTATAGTTATGCTTATGATTACAATTTTGACCAGAGATGGCCAAAAGATGGCCAAAAGAGGGGTTCAATGCATTTGATGAAAGTATCAGAAATGTCTCATTTTTATGAAAATGTTGTTTCCATTATTTTTTTAATGATTACGACTATTTCATTCACTTCAAACCTATTTTAAGATAGCTTTAGTCATTTTTAAAAACATTTTTACTTAAAAATTTTGACAAAATTCTCATTTTTTATATCTTCAAAGTTTCGAATTATAGACTTTAAAGTGACTCAAAACGCGTTAATTCTCTTTTTAAACACAAAATACTCTATTTTTTAATTTTAAGTTCTCAAGAAATACAAAAATTTGCAACTTGATCAGAGGCTTTGGTCAGAGGCCACTCGTTTCCTTTACTCTCTGAGAGGAATTTTGCCAAATCTCATTTTCATCTCATCTCAATTTACAGATTGCGTTTCATTTTGCACAAGATTAAATACTTGATTCAAATGAAATGCATTTATTATGAAGATTATGAATATTCTCTATTTGTTGTCCATTTCTTTGGTAAATGAGTGGCGAACGTAGTTTGCAGTTATTTTATAAATATTTTTTTAAAAATTAATTTCATTCATAAAATAGTAAACAATAATCACATGTTTTTAATGTCAAAAAAGCCTCTTTAATACCCCGATTATATTTGGCTCGAAATTTAAACTTGAATTCTGTGCAAAATGAGACCACGCACTCTGTATATACCAATTTAACTATCCCTGATATAGACCAAGAGTTCATTTATTCAGAGTCACTCAAAAATTTGTTTGTTATAAGAAATTTGATTCACAAAATCGTAATTAAGTTTTATTTGAAAATTCAATTCTAAAAATTTCAGTCAAACATTAAATTAAATTTTTGAATGAAATACTTTGAATTGTGTGCAGACATTGAAGTTTCGAAATAAATTTCATTTCGAAATAATTCGTTAAAAATAAGATAATAAATATTTACAAAATAAAAGTGAACCAAAAGTGAACCAAAAGTGAACCCTTCCATCAAAGTCTAGAAAACCAAAGTTTGTCAGTAAGTCTCAGAGATAATTGCAAAATAGGTCTAAAAAAGTAGTAAATTTCAAGAAATTTAGTGTTAAAATGAGTAAGGACAATGAGGTAGCACATTTTTTACCTAATAATTTCTTTTTTAAATAAATTTTTGTTAATAAAAAAATGTTGTTTTAGTATTTAGTACTGAAAATCATTATCTAATGAATTAATGAATAAAAAACGAAATTATCTTTAAATCATTTGTGTGTAAATTATTTTCATAATTAATTTGAACAAGGCAATTTGTTGATTTATAAATTAATTTCCTGTTTGAATTGATAATAAAATATGTAATCTATCAAAGTTTTGTTAGTCTTTTAATTTCTAAAAAAACTATTTATTGATGAAGAAAAATGTCATTTTATAATATCTCCCACACTTTTTAGGTCGGGGGCTCCAAACTACTACCAGTGCGATGGATGAGTCCGGTATGTAATTCATGTGCAGCTAATCTTTCAAATAAGGAGTATATGAAGGAAATCGACGAATAAATTAACGTTTTATTTAATGCTTTATATATAAAAGTAATTTTTCAAAAGAAATTTATAAAAACAAGAATTAAATTCAATTTAAATTAAGATAACACCCATTGGATCACAAATTATGAAATTTAAGAGAAGGTTATGTTTTTTAATACACCCTTTGCTTCAAATCTAAATTCCAGTAAAATAATCTCTCTCTCTCTCTCTCTCTCTCTCTCTCTCTCTCTCTCTCTCTCTCTCCCTCTCTCTCTCTCCCTCTCCCTCTCCCTCTCCCTCACCCTCTCTCCCTCCCTCTGTCTCTCCCTCTCTCTCTCTCCACTTTTCTCCCTTAATAACTAAAATTATAAATTAATTTAATTCGATATTATCTAAAATTATGCTGAATGTCATCGAAACCAACAAAATAGAGTCATGTGTTTGAGTCTATCATTTGATGGCATCTATTAATGATTAATCAGTGGTTTGACTAAAGATTAAAAATAAGTTTGAATTTATAATTCATACTTAAAATACAAATATTTTTATGAATTCAATAAAATTTATGTAAAATTAATTTCATATTCTTTTTAAAAGGAAAGCATTCTTTACGGAAAGTTTACTCTTGAGTCGGATGTCTGGTAAACATAACTTATTTAAGATTTTTAAAAAATAGTGTTTTATTACATTATTGCAGGTCTTTTGGTGTAGTCTTATGGGAAATATTCACCTTGGCCAAACAACCTTATTTTGGTCATAATAATGAAGAGGTAAGTATTTTGTTATGCCATAAGTTAATGATATCCTGAAATTCATAAGCATGTTGCCTAGGTGAATTGTAATACTAGTCGTGATCTTTTCAATATTAGAGATACTGTTTTGGCTTCAATTCATTTATTTGACAATAAATCACAGAAAATGTCATTTATATGAAACGATTTTAAAACTAAACTTTTATAATAAATATATTGAAATCCTTTTCAGTAGTTTTTTATTTTTTTATACAAAAATAATATAATCGCGATATTATTTCATCTTTCAAAAAAACAAAGATTACATTAAAAAGCACCTAGGGAACATCCAGTTAATTTCAATGGACTAATAATTGATGACTTTATCTTCACTTAATGTTAGAACTTATAGAATAAGAAAAGAATTGTTTGATTTAAGCACTCATTTAATTTATTTAATGATTTATTCATTGATTTGTGAATTATTAAACTTTGCAGGTTGTGAAACTTATTCTACAGGGAATTTTACTAATTCCACCTGAAGACTGTCCTCGAATAATCTATGAGCTAATGGCCGGCTGTTGGAAAACAGAACCGATTCATAGGTTAAATTTCAAAACAATTTTTGAAAAATTAGCCAAAAGTTGTACTGAAGACAAACAAAAACTTTTGTTATTCGAAACTGAATTAAAAATCGAAGAAAAAGTGGATTTCGGAGATTATTTAACTCACAATCGATTGACTCTTCCCTACGATTTGTATTCACAAAACTAATTCATTTCATTATTAAAACTAATTATCGATTATTTCTTTTTCAATAAATCTTTTATTCGTTTTATTTTACAAAAGAATTGATTTTAAATATTTGTATAAAAATAATGAAAAGCTTTTAAAGTTAACTAATTGTTCGCTCGAATAAAGTATTTGATTTCACTATTTTTTTTTTCTTCACTCAATTTATTCAGTTTTTAGTCAATATTAAAAACTAAATATTTAAAAAACCAAGTATAAAATACTAAACAAGAAGATATTTTAGCCTTTGGAGAGACAACATATTTTGAAATGAGCACATTTTCCTGCTAAAACGGTAAGATATATACAAAATAAACATAAAACTACATAATGGAAATATTATGAATAACTAGGAAAATTCCTTGTTAATTTAATTTAATGAATTTTGATTATATATACAAAATTCAGTCTTTAGTTAAATATTTTTATTATTCAAAACTTGAAATTTACTCAAAAGAGTGAATATTTTTTAAAGTAAATAATTTAATATTAAATTCCGGGAATATATTATTTGAATTTTGTGTTTATTTGTAATGAAGAGTCAAAACAAAATTATTGCTAAAGTTTTGGACAAAATTAGTTGAGTATAAGCGAGTGTTTAACGTATTTTTCAGAGAAGTTGTGTTTGAGTTAACGCATCGTTTGTGTCGTTTCCGATACAATCGAAAGACTCAATAGTTTTAAAATTAGAGTTTCATTCATTCATTCATAAATTGAATGAATGAAAAGTTTGTGTAAAATTAGCGGCACCTGAAATGAACCTCGGATTAGATCTCATCATAAAATGAGCCAAAGATAGACTCGTTTTAACAACTTTTTCAATGAAATGAGAGAAGACTCCACTGATTGTAGACATAGAGTGAAGTTCATATCAATGATAGCAATGATAGAAATGATAGCAAATTCTGAGCCAATGTTTGGCTGAGGAAAGCGTTAAATAGTTTGAAATTACGTCAAAATCCAGTTATCAGTTGACTGCTATCAAAACAAAAGTATCGCATTATTTCTTTGGGCAGCCATAGTGTGAGGTTTGTGCACAGCCTGTGAACCACTCAGTCGACTGTGCGCTCACACACACCACAACTGTATAACTCTGAACAATATTATTACTACAAAATAAGTCAATACAAAACCCTTTCCGTTGCATAACATGTAGTGATTTGTGAATTAAACACTAAATTATGGATAATTCGGATAATTGTGTGGATAATAACGATTCGGACGTTAGGATTGAACAACAATTGCGGATCAAAATCGGTATCAATTAAACCATTATTTGTTGTCGACATTTCTATTACTATTATTTACTATTGAATGCACTTCTCTATAGTATTACAATTCAATTCATTTTTCATAATTACACTAAATATGAATGAATTCAATCTTTACTACTATTTAATTGAAAAATTTGTTTTCAGATAAAAACATTAACTGTTTTGACGTTTAATACAAATTTATAAAACATTGTTTTATTAATGTATTTAAAATCTAATCAATTGATTTATTTAAGCATTTAATTGGATTTATTCATAAATTTGTTAAAATGAGCGCTTAATTTGACCTTAACTCAAATCCAGTTAATTTATTTGTAACTTTAGTTTTACTCTTTTTACTTTAATTATTATTATTTTAGTTTAAATATATTTATAAATTCTCACTAATTATTCAAATTTTAAATACAATACAATATAAAAGTTATTTATAAACAAAATTATTATTGAAGGCGAGGCCAAGAACTTAGTGCCCAGAAATGGATCCAATGGTTCGCGAGATTGTTATTGTGTGATAAGTCTGGATAGGGAACAAATATACCGTACCTGTGCCACAGTCGAGAAGACACTCAAGTAAGACATCCGTCCATTAATTGTCAACAAAAAGAGTATTACTTTAAAAGTGGTTTAATTGTCGATATAATGGCTTTATTTTTAAATAAGTTAATTGTCTTAAGTTTGAGTTCAATCTGTGTATAACAATGACCTCAAAGTTAGGACTGAAGTGTAATATAATATACTTATAATAATATAATATAATATAACATAATATGAGAGCAATTATGATAATATATAGGAAAAGGTCGTCCCCATTCTCTCCCCATTCTCTCCATACTATCCATTGTTTCCTTAATTGTTTTACTTTTAATTTAATGTTTTATTTCTCTTTTGTTTCGAATCGAAAGTCCATTCTTTGGCGAAGAGTTCCAGTTTGAGATCCCGCGACGGTTCAGAAATTTAGCCATTTATGTCTACGACAGGGAAAAGTCGGTCAACAATAGGGATAAAGTTATCGGAAAAGTTGCCATCAAAAGGGATGAACTCCACAAATACCACAATAAAGAGTCGTGGTTTCCCATACTTCCAGTTGATGCTGACTCGGAAGTGCAAGGCAAAATACATCTCGAAATTAAATTAGACCATTGCTTCAAACCTGGTGCTCATCCCTCACCCAAATTAAGTGTTCGGTTAGTTTTAAATGACATAATTGACTGCTTTTTTCTAATTTATTTATTCAATTAATAGAGTAATTGATTGCAACGATTTGGGTGTAATAAACGGGTGTTGTGACCCCTATGTCGTAGTCTCCCTATACAACGGTCCCATCAAACAGGAGACCAAACGAACCAAAATCAAGAAGAAGACCGTCAATCCTCACTTCGACGAAAGTTTTCATTTTGATGTAAATATTGTCAAACATTTAAATATAAATCTAATGAATAAAATATTTTGAAGGTTCCGATTAGAGGACAAAATCACGACAGGAGTTATGTTCGGAGCTTTGATTTAAGTTATAATAATTTAGAGTTGAGGTAATCCTCTCTTTTGCCTAATTTTTAGGTTTAATTTTGTCAATCAATTGAACAGAATATCAGTGATGCACGACGGGAACGGTATGTTCGGCTCTGCCTTTTTAGGAGAAGTGAAAATACCGCTCAATGATATCGATCTGAGTGGGCACAACGCCTGGTATTTGTTACAACCACGAGACACGGGTCGAACGGATGACAGAAACAGAACTGGATTGGGTTCACTTCGTCTGAAGCTCCACTACACCTCTGATTATGTATTTTCGAGTCGTTTTTATGATCCAATAAGAAAACTGATTCTCATTTCGCCAGAAATTAAAGTAAATTTAAGTAATTAATTGATATTTTAATTGAAATGATTGGAATTTAGCCGATTAGCTCCAGTACTGCCTTTCTTTTGGGCGAATTGGTTACTAATAAAGTTGATGCCGCACAACCTCTCGTCAAGATATTTATGCACTACAAAAAGATAATACCATTGATTAAAGTTTTGGCTGAAAATGAAATATCAAAAGTGACGTAAGTTTTAGAAGAAACCAATAAATGCTTTAATTATGAAAATACTCTCAAACTTTTAATCTTAACAGTGATGTCAATACAATATTTCGCGGAAATACTTTGGTGTCAAAGTGTATGGATGAGTTAATGAAAATTGTGGGCATTCGTTATCTTCACGAAACTTTAAGATCTACTGTAGAACAGGTAAAGTTTACTCGTTTAATATTTGGTGAGATTTAACTAATTTTTAAAACTAATTTTAGGTATTGAGTGAACACAAGAACTGTGAAATAGATCCGACGCGTCTTAAAGATGGAGAATCTTTGATAACGAATATGTCAAACCTCAAGACATACATATCCAGTGCCTTCCGTTGCATCACTTCATCAGCGCTTAAATGTCCTCAACTTATGTGTGAAATATTTACAGTCCTTAAAGAGTTGGCCATAAAATACTTTCCTGAAAGTCGAGAAGTTTGTTATTATGTAATTTCGGGTTTTGTGTTCTTACGATTCTTCGCTCCGGCGATACTCAATCCAAAGTTATTTGAAATAACTGATCAGCAAATCGTAAGCACTTCACTTCATTTCACTTCCCTTTAATTTTTTTGCTTTAAAGTTAATTGACTTCATTCTAACAGTCATTTGTTTCTTCTTTTTGATTACAAATTAATAAAATTATCGTAAAATTTGATGACTTTTCAAAATATTTCAAACTAAACCATCAAATTTTATGTTATAATTTATCTTTAATATTAAGCAAAAATAAATATTTTTATTTGTTAATAGGATTCACAAACTCACCGAACCTTAACTTTGATATCAAAAACAATACAAAGTATTGGAAATCTGGTCAGTTCTAAGTGTGTAAGTATTTGTTTTATTTGTATAAATCAAATCGATTATCAACTTATCGAATGTCTTATCTTTGGAAAGACTAATCAAGTAATTAAAGAAGAGTATATGATTATCCTCTACAAAGAGTTCTTAACTGAACAGCACATCGAATCAACAAAAGTGGTTCGTCTCTTATAATCTTTTTGTGCCGCAACTAATCTCAAGTTTTTGTCAATAGTTTCTCGAATTGATATCCTCGTCCACAACGCTTTCAATGGTGCGCACCAATGAAGCACCGGTTTTACTGAAAGAGAGGTATTTTCTTAGTTAAGCCATTTATTTACTCCAATCCCTTTGAGCTTAAGTTATATAACTTATATAAGTGCCTAAAATAGACTTATTGTTATCGAATTACAAATTGTTTTCCACTAAATATTAAACTCTAGTTTTATATTAAAAATCAAGGATTGCGAAACCAGCAGATCCAAGGGGATTGAAACCCTATACTTTAGTTAAGATACCCATCCTATAATTAAAAACCTCTACAGACCTAGTGCTTGTCCATAGACGCTAATGTTAAGGTTTCAAAATCCTAGGGTGTATTTTGCTGATTTTTGCCTGGGTGCTTTTCCTGAAACGGCTATTTCGCCATCCTTGTTAAAAATACATTTCTTGATTAACAAATTTAACCTGAATACTAAGATCTATTTAACTGATTTGATTCATAATTATTGCGAATATAAAAGCGATTCATAGCATGAATTTTGAATAAAATCTAACTTTTTTTTAGTAAAGAGTCAGTGATTTTAATTTTTGTTAAACAAATCAATATTACTCTTAGTTTTATTGATTAACTAAATTGAATGCAAAAACTTTAGTATATAAACCTTTAATTCTATTCTTATTTTGAAATAATTTCTTTTCAATAAATTAATTATAAATAACTTTCTATAACTTTCTTTAACTTTCTTTAATGCTCTCAAATTTTAAAGGAATTCTATTGAAGTAAAGAAACTGTTTTTGTCTTAATATTTAATAATTGTTTAAATAAATTGTGTCCAATAGTGTTATGACCAAAAGAGCTCAGGGAAGACGACGAATAAGTATAGGGTTTCGGAACTTCAAGAAACGCTACTTTTGTCTAAACACTCAGAACTTCTTTTATGCAAAGGCTAAAAATAAAAGGCCTTTGTGTCGGATTCCTATCAATGAAATACTGGCCGTTGAGAAACTACAGGAACAGAGTTTCAAAATGAAAAACGTGAGTCCTTTTAATAAATAATGCGGTTGTGCTCTAATAAGCACTTTCTCGTTGATGTTTAGATGTTTCAAGTCATCCGAAAGGATAGACCTCTTTATATACAGGCGAGTAATTGCGTTGAAGAGAAGGAATGGATCGATATCCTGACCAAAGTGTGTCAAACCAATAGAAATCGCCTCAAAGAATATCATCCCTCGGCTTTCATTAGCGGTCAATGGCTTTGGTTTGTATTTAATTTGTTATAGAAATGCACTCAACTAAATGTCTTTTAGTTGCAAAACAAGTATTGAAAGCGCTTCGGGATGCTGTCCGGTCTCAGTGGCGTCTTTGCCACCAGATTTAGCGGTTCATATCGATCCGGACCGAGAGATCGAAAGAATTCATACAATTTTTCTCCAAAATATGGATAATATCGAAACTTTGATCGAATTATGTGAGAGACAACACTTACAACACTCGTCGCGAATTAGTTCTCAATACAATCATCGTATGAATCACTTTAACATTGAGGACAGACATACACTTTGGGAAACACTGAAAGAATTACGACAATGCGTTATACGATTGGAACAGAACCACAAACAATATATGAGAAACGTTTGCGTCCGAACTATCTATGGTTCAGAACAGGCGCCGATTGGGGACGACAATTATCTCCTTATGTTAGCCAAACACTGCACCACTTAAGCACTTAAGAAGTTATACTCAAATCATATATAATAACAAATTTGCGAATTTTCTTATCAGATCTCTTTATATTTGATAAAACGAATGATTTGTATAATATTTATATAATTGAAAATTATTTATTTATTTTTGTTTGAAATTCTGTGATCTAATAACCACTAAAAAAGCATTTATTATAAGAAAACATATTTTCATAATTACATCACACATTCCATATCAGAGACTGACTTAAATCTTGTAAAATAAGTCTTAAATGTATTATAACTTTAAATAATTTGATTAACTTATCTATAATTCAATTGATTATTCATTTTATACAAAATATTACAATTAATTTATAAAAACTTATTGATTCCGAGTGAAAAGCGATCATTAAATGTCTTCGCTTTGTTTAAAACAGATTTCGTTTGACGCGAATCCATTCGACGAACTGACAGATCCTTTTCCCGATCAAAGGGTACCCTCTCTTCATCTTTTGGTTCGCTCTTCTGTTAATATAAAGGTTTTCAACAAAATTAATGGACTTATTATCACAAAATAAGTAATAAATTAATCATTATTTGAATCCAATCATAAGATAATTGAGAAGTACCAAGGTAATACAAAGCATGGAATTATACTTTAAGGAAGAGATAAATAAAAGGTGTTTTACCTCTTTTTTTGCCGTCTTATGAATATCAATGAGTGGAACATTTCGTTTATGACTCTGTTTTAAATAATAAAATGAAAATATATTCACATTAATTACAATTAATTAAATACTTTATTATATGATTCCATAAATTGATTCAATTCTCGGTCTCTTTTTTCGTCGGATTTATATTTTTTATCCGACTTTTTGTCATAACTTTTTGAAGACCTTTGGCTGAAATGTTTCACTGATTTTGTTGGTATCTTTTGTGCCAACTCTTTTGGTGCGATTGTCATCCATTCTTCGCGTTCTCTCTTAGACTCCTTCTGTGACTCCTTTTGGGCTAAAATTTCTGAAACGTCACCGAATTTGGCGTTAATTTTATCGAAATTATGATGACTTTGAGGAATGGGTCCAATCATATCATCGGAATCGCTGTCACTATCACTCATCTCTTTTCGTTTTAATTTTGGAGGAATCGATGGTCCGATTACTCGTGAAGTGCTTTCTTTGGGTCCCGAAAAGGGCCCAATTTTTGGTAGTGTTGGGCCGTAAACACAATCGTTGTCTTTACTGTTATTGTCTTTTCTATCTTTTCTTTTCTCTTTGTTTTTGTCCCAATTATTGTTTTGATTCCAATTTGGTGGAAGTGTTGGACCAATTCTTTGCGACATTTTCTTGAATTTAAATTAAATAATGAAAAATCAAATATATTTCATAAAATAATGCATTAAAACCACAAAAATATTTAAATTTATTGTTTATTTTATAATAAATTTCACACAAAAGACGTCAAAATTTGGCGCAATTTTTGAAAATTATGATTTACTTAAAATTCAATTAATCTTTTAATTTGATTAAAATTAATAAATTAATAATAAAAGTGAAGTTCACTCAATGAGAATAGACTCCATTTATAAACAATTTACTAATTATTTTATTTCTTTGATATAAATTATATGATATAATCATTAAAAGTCATTAAAACGATTACTCTTTACATTTATATCGGTATAAATTCAACTTGATAAATTGAGCAATGTAAATTGCGTTTACTTTTTTTAACTTAATTTCCATAAATTCCTAAAATTATCAAAAAAGTTGTTAAAAGTGTCAAATTCAACAAAAATTGAAATTTTTGGTGAATTTTCATTAAATATAATAATTTGAAAACCTTTTGATAGTCATTAGAAAATTATTGAAAATTTGATATGAATTTAAACGAAATCAGCAAAAAGAGCACATTATGCAAATGAACAATGTATAATGTATAATGTATAATGTGTACTAGAAAGTTTAGTGATTACTTAAATAACTTGTTGTGGTTTTGATCAATATTTTGACAATGAATTTATGAAAATAAAATTTAATAATTTAGTTATACTCCTCTTTCACTCCTCTTTCATATCTCTTTCACTTTTTTCAACAAATTTGTCAAAAATGTATTTAATCTAAAAGTGAAACCTTTTTCGCTAAACTAAACGATATATAATTCTAATAAAAAATATGGATTTCTTTTATGGCTTATCAAAAGCTAATGAAGTGTTATTTTATGTTTATATTTATCACAAGAAAAAAAACTAATTCTTTTAGTGGTCTTATCATTGCTCACATCCCTCACAAAATCGATGGTTTCCTCTAAAGGTTTAAAAATTTGTTAAAATATTTTGTGATTAAAATCGATTTTCTCTTCAATCTCTTATAATTAAATTATAAATTCTGTGTTTTATTGTTATTCTAAACAAATAATTTTAGTATAAAATAAATGATCGACGAATACAAACATTTGATTTTATCAAATATTTATTTATTATTGAAATTAAATAAATAATTATTATTAGAAACTATTAATTAAACAAAAATAAAACAACGCTTTAGAGTCAAAACTTTACTATAAAATAATTTTGTAGTACTTATTATAACACAAAAGAAGAGATGAATAAACCTTTAATACAGAATTTGAAGAAAAGAATAGTCTCTAAAATAGAAATCAGTGGGTATTAGATTGAAAACTCCTACAAGAATTGCATGTACACTTTATTTCATTTAATATTTTCACTCAAATTGAAGTCAAATTTGAAGATTTTAATATTCATAACTATTAATAGATTGCAATTTCGAGATTTAATTCAACAAATTTGACTTTTTTTTAAGGATAACTCTATTTTAATGTAGTATTTGTAGACATATTTCGTTGAAAATCAATTACATTAAAATAAATCCAATTTTCTTTCAAAAGCTCTGAATTAATAAACAATAAATTAAATGCTTTTCTATAAATAACTAGTGATTAGCTTTTGGTTCAATTATTATTCATTAATATTTTTAAGACTCAAAAACAGATTAATTCGTAATCAAACGATTGAAGAATAAAAATGAATATATTTTTAATGGACGATAGGTTTAGATATTTTCGGGTCTGAATCTAATTAATACCATTTTTTGATTAAACTATTTTTTTATTGAAATGTTATCGATTATATTTGATAGAGTATTTAAGCTTCAGATTGATGTCTAACATGTAATAAAAAATGAGCATGTACAAGTGTACAGAGTACAGTAATTTCGATAATTATTATTATTATTATTATTTATTTAGACAGCAGTTTATATTCCGGATTCTGTATATACGACTATTTGTAGCGCAGAGTCTCTTCTATTAGAGTCGAAAGCGTTGGTGTATTGAATCGACTCTAATGTGGGTTTGGATTTGCAGAACGACATTACGTAATGAGTGTTTCAACCATTGAATTGAAGCAAAATGGGAGAAGTTTTGTGGGAAATGTTTAGTAGGAAAGTGTCATTTCAGTCATTTGCCAACACTTACGCTTAGTCTAAAGGCTTTCACTTTTAGTTTTATTTGATTAAACATCTAATTAGACATTTTATTGTAAGTAAACAAACATTGTTTTAATTGTATACTAGGTTATTTCTTAAATTTTCTTTAAAATCCAAGTTATTTCCACCAATTTTCTATTGTTTGTCATTATTGTTGCTATTATTCTGTGCGTCTCTCAAAACAGTTCTCATATGAAAACTACATATTATATGAAAATATTTTTCATTTAATTTCTATAAAAACAACTTTTGTTTTGTTTTTTGTTAATTATTTTTATGGGTTTTTATTTCCTTTCCTTTTATTAATCAATTTTTAATGATTTAAAAATATTATTATTTTGATTAAATAACCCGTCAATTGATTGGAAAGTGAGGTCAAGAGTATATTCTGTTCTCTTATTCTAAACATTTTTAGAGTTTCACTTTAAAGTCTTATGAATGATAGAAACCTCTTAATAAAACTACTTATCATTTCTTGTTTTTAATGCATCCAAACATGTATTCAAAAAATGTATTAAAATTAATGTATTAAAAAAAAGTTTATCTTTAATTTGAGCGCAAATTAAGGCTATTTTAAGAATTAAAATTTTATTATTAATTTGACATTTTTTAAAACTCATATAATATAGATATT
>JAQIXI010000650.1:0-20283 GCA_034700165.1 Galumnidae sp. Gr-Ori-00277
AATTCTAAAATGCAATTTAATCGCAACTAATTTTTTTTCATTAAAACTTTATTAATAATAAAAAACTTATTGTTAGCCCTAAAACCCAGAGATTCATAGTTTGCGAATCAAAGGTATTAAAAGAGCAATACTTCACCCATTCTTTAATTCTTTAAAAGTCAATAAATAATGTTTAGAACTAAACTGATTTCAATTACATATTAAATGTTATTATTTATCCTTAATATAAATCCTTTTATAAAAACTAATTCTTGTTTAAAACAATTTTCATTAGTTTAATGAATCATGATCATTTTCTCATTTTTCAGATTGTATTCTTTAGTCTATATGAGTGTCCGTAGACATTTTTAATTATTTGTGGATTTAAACAAGTTAATTTTATTTTATATTGGATTAATTTTTAGGTAATTTTATTTGAAAGACAACTAATTTTAATATTAAGGATAAAAACAAAAAATTTTTCTTTTCCTTAAAGTCATTGGAATTCAAATTATTCTTTAGTAATATTGAGATTATTTTTAATTATATTTTAGAAATAATTATGAAATTATTTTTGTGTTTTTGTTTTTTGAATAAACGGTTTAACGACAAAACAATGACTTCTATTGCCTTCCATTACAACAAACTATTGGATAATTTTTCTTATTATTTCTTTTATTGTAATGCGTTTGCAATCGTCAGTATTAGTAATGTCAGGGATGGTTGTGTTGGAAGTGCTTAGGCTGTAGTTTTATCGACCTCTTTAAATGTAATAACTATTATGTGATACCAGCGCTGCAAAGACAGAGTCAAAGCACAGAACTCATGCTTTAGCTTTGCTTTTACTTATTGCTTATGTCTATGAACTCCACCCAAAAATGCTTTTGAGTCAGTCTCTGATCCTCTGTTTAACCGATGATGAGATTCAGCTTTAATTTGTGTATTAATTCCCATATTTTTTTGTTCTTCAATTTCCCCGGAGTTAACCTAAAGGTGTGCCCGAATTAATTCTTAGTCTAACATTTTTCTTACTCTCAGTCTCTCTTCAAAAATAAAACAAAACTTTAAATAATATTTAATTTATTTTTCTTTAAATTTTGAGAGGAGAGAGAGAGAGAGAGAGAGAGAGAGAGAGAGAGAGAGAGAGAGAGACCAGTGAATAATATGATGGTTGATTCTATTGGAAATAGAAAAATAGTAGAGGAAAATAAGCGCATGTCTTACAATTGAAGAACACTATTGGATGTAATTTCCAAATATTGTGTTCACAGAAAGTGTCGTCTCTTCTACTCTTTTGTCTCAAAAAATTTCGTGATTAAAGTTTTGCATAATAGCCATCAAATGTATTACTGCAAAAGGCAATCGCTATGACTGTGTTGTCTCACATAAGCTGCTATTCCCTCAGCACAACCTCTCCTCTCCATCATTATTATATTCGCTTCGTTTTCCAGAGAGAGTGCAAAAAGTATGAATTCTATCCCCTCTTAATTGGTTGCGCTTAAGCTCATGTAATTTGAGTCACAAAAAAAGGAAAGTCGAGGGAATGGAAGGTCTAAAGAGACGAAATTTGCATCGAATTGATGGGGCATTGGAGGGGCAGTCGGGGGATATTCGGGTAGTGACCAACGCTTATGAGTTGCACCAATACTATAATATGTTAGAGGAAAACAACTCATACATGAAGGTCAGGGGCTTCTGAGTGGGGGTTTCGTCCAATAATTTCAAATTATTATGGCTTTCATTTGAAGCAAATGATATAAACTTTATTTTGAACTCATTTTTTCCAATTAAAGTAAATTCCATTTATTTTAATTAAATTTTATTATTTTTTGTTTTTCTAGAATATTTCATATAATTTTCCTTGTTATAATCGGGGAAATTTTTCAGAAAATATTCTTAACGTTATTATGAAATTTAGAATAAATAGATCTGAAATGGTAGATATTTGACCTTTTTTCCAAATTAAACTTGGAATTGACTTTGTTGGGGATCACACTTTTCTAGTTATTTCCCCTAATGTTTGGGTTAGAGCATAGACTCACCAAAAGAAGATTAATTGCCTGAAGACAAATATTTCGATGCTATACAGCATCCAAAGAGACATACATTTGTTTATCTGTTAAGGGATAGGGATTGGGATAGTGTAGGCATAACTCGACCAAAATGACAGGAAATGGAGCAATACTTGTATGTTTGCCTGTCTATGGAAATGAGTATTACTGAGACTCATCTGCATATGTGTCCCCTTTTCCCACTCCAAACACATATGAACTGAACCTTAAAGAGATGGGGAGATATCCAAATCGTGGCATTTTGTGACAAAACTTGAGAATAAAAACATTACTGTTTAGACTTGTGGTGCGTCTAATCGTTATCTTCAGATGCCATCAAAAAAGTGTCCGATTTTGCGAATTAACGAAATCTCGTTATTATTGTTATTATAATTATTTGCATAATTTCATGCATTCAGTCGTTTCTCAAAATTATTATTTTTTACGATCTTTGGATCACAAGTTAGAAACGCATATAATTTTTTTGACGATTCACTGAGTTTTCAACTGAACTCATCCAAAGACAACACAAATAAACACTCATAAAACAAATCAGAATTTTGTCTTCACTCGTTTTCCTCACTTGAGATACTATTTTCTCTTTAATAATGAATTTGAGCCGTTGTTTGCATTCGACTAATTCCTCGATATTTGTTGGTTCTTATATTAGATGGTCAGTCGTTGCCAGTCAGTCCCTTGTTTATTCAGTGAATATATGCAAGGTATAAAATTTGTATTTGACTTAAAGTTAAAAATAATTAAATTTTGTCAAAATGAGAATCAATTCTGTGATTTGACACTCATTTTCTAAACAGTATTTTTGCGGTCATTTTGTCTTTTTGTGATTTTGTACACAACTTTTGATTATCTACTCAGTGATGGCTACAGAGCTCAGACTAGTCTGTTGTTAAGACTTTGATTAAAGCCATGATTCATGATTTAGGGCTAAATACGAACCGAATCTTATATGAGCCGTGAAAAAGAAAACACTAAACACTGGCCTAAAGTAATGGCAGTTCTTTCTTAGTCCTCTTTATTAACATTAGTCACCGAATCAGTGAATTTGAGTTCGAGAGTCATATTATGTTGAAAATAGTAACAAATATAAGGCCTAAACAACACAAACTCTATTATTATTACTGCCATTTAGGATACCATAAATTAATTAATATTTCCTCTATTTTTGAAACTTATATATATTTCGGTTGAATTTCTGTCGTAATATAAATGTGTTTTTCAAACCCATTGTGAGAATGGGTAACACTTTTGGTCGCTTCCAAAACAAGTCTTTTCCATTACTTATCCCAAATCGTAAAAACGTAACGAATGTTTAAATGCAATTTCACTTATTTTTGAACAAAACGTGAGAAAAAGTATCACCAAAAATCACTCCCATATAAAACAATTCTAGTAATATCCCATTTAAATAGACTTCCATATAAAATGTACTTGATTATTAAATCGGTAGTTATTTAATTATTTTTCAATTAATTTCATTAAATCAATTGATAGTCAATTAGTTCATTATAGTTTAGAATTATATAAATATATGGAAATTCTAATAGAACTAAACCTCTCTTAAAGTATGGAAGTGAACACATCAATGGTTTTAAGGGTTCCTCTTTTTTCAATAAAACTTTTATTCGCTTTTAAATGGCTTTTTAGATATAATCAAAGAAAAGTTGATTCCTATCCTTTCCTTTCTTTTGAAAAATACAAAGAAATCATTGTTTGAGAATAATTCTGGTTTTTGTCCGTTCGTTCAAAATCTTAATTATATGTCTTTTCATTTGGTTTTTATTTTTTTAATAAAATCAATGAATAAATTTAAAAAATACTATATCTTTAAAAATCGTTTGATTGGCTATAAATTCCAATTTTTAATATAATTTTTAAAAATCATTTTAACTAGATGTTTTCATTTTGATTGAAATAACAAATATAATTAATGTTCTCTCAGTTTAATTGGAATTAAAGATAAGAAAAGCCATGAAATCAATCAAATTAAATGCGAATATATTTAAGATAAAAGCATTTATTTATTTCATTAGTATTTCTAATCATTTTAAAACCAATAAATTTTTGCGATAATTGATTTAAGTGAGTAATTATTCACAATATTATGTTTATTTCTTTTAAACTTTTAATTTAAAGGCTTTACTCTATATTTTTAAATCAAATGCATATGTTTAGAGCCCAGAGATATAATTAATATATACTAAAATATGTCTGAAAAAGATTTTTTTTATGGATGTCTTCAAATAATGAAAAAAATTCATTTAAATGTATATCAGAGTAGGAATTGTGTTAAGTATTTGGTTTTTCATTTAAATTACTTCAATTATTTTGATTAAAAAACTATAATTAATTGAAGATTTGTTTAGTAAAGAATTTTCCTCTGAATTATAATTATAGTCATATCAGTCAGTGTTCGGGGGGACTGACGAATGAACGGGAGCTGAAACTCAAGTTTTACTTCTCTCTGAAGGGATTATTAGTTTTCATTATTATTATTGAGTCAATAGTCGTGATTCCAATTCGTTAAGAAAGTACTTATTTTCATTTCGCATATATTTTGTGTCGAAACAGATCTCAAAATATTTTTAAACTCTTCTGTAAAACTAATTTGAAATAAAGATACGTTTGCTATAAATGTTAACCTGCAAAGACATGATAGAAGTTGATATAAGTTCTCGTTATTCACATAAATTAAGCCAATTAATAGAAAAGGGTTATAAAACGAGAATAATGACCAAGGAACGTTTTGATTTAATTGAAAAAATTCAAATTTATATTCATCTCATTCCTGACCAAAGATTTAATCATTAAATTTGAAAAAATAGCAAAAACTGAAGAGAAGTATAACATAATTTTAAAGATAAGTTTTTCTCATCAAAAGGCCCTTTGAATGAATAAAAAGTTGTATAAAGCAATCAATATATCTATGAATCAAATAAATTAAAAGAAAATCTGTTTCGAAATTCATGAAAATATCTCTTTTCGGCCGAAAATCGATTTTTCACTGCCTTTTGCTTTTGAAGGAAAGAAATGATTTTAAAACTTTTATTCGCATTAAAACAAATTATTTTTGTTTATTATTTTCGCTTTAATTTATTCAGTTTTAATGACGAGAAATAAAACCGAAAAGATTTTGATTTTTATTTAGAAAACGTTTAAAATTCAGTGATAAGGCGTTTGAAATGAATACTAAAAAGAGAAAGAAATGACAAATTTCTCATATATTTCTGGGAGAGCACCCATGTAGGCATCAATAAAAAGATACTCTAGCTAAGAAATGTGACCAATAAAATGAAGAATTAATTCTATTTTATTTGACTCTGGTTAAATTCTTTGATAAGAACACCTAAAAACTTATTGATTCTATCAATTTCTGATTACATAATCACTTCAAATGTGTTTTTATATCTAAAAATCTCAACACTTTTTTCAAATGAAAAATATTTTAATTAAATATTTAAATAATATTATCCTAAAGATTACGTTATCGACTAAAAATGTCTGACAGTCTTAAACTTTTCATATATTTTAATCTTGTTTTGAATAATTCAAATTTTATGCATAAATTTAATAAATATTTTGTGGAAAAAGTCATTAACTATGAGATCACATAAGAATCGATTTGAAGAATTAAAATTAAAAGTATTTCCATAACCATAAGGTGTTGAAAATGAGTTAATCATTTCATATAATTATTCATAATTTATTGATTTTTCATATAATAACTCAAATTTAAGTCAATATCAATGAAAACATTACACTTTTAAACGATTTTCAATAAAAAAAAATCGTTAATGAATACTAAAATGTAAAAACTCGCCAAAAATTAGATCATTAGAATTTACCTTGCACTTTTTGGATATTAATAATTGATTTTTTTTTAAATTTTCATATTGTTTAACCTTGTAGAAACTAGAACCCTTTTAGTTTATAATTTAAATAATAAAATTAACTCAATTTTATTGTGAGGGTTAACATAATAATTAGCCTTAAGATAAAAAGTTTTTAAGTAATTAATTAATTAATTCCATAAACTATAAAATGTTTAGAAAAAATGTTTCGGATGAGTTTAATGATTGGAAGGTTAATTTGTCTCAATTTTAAATTTAAAGCCATTGATTGGAAGCGAAACAATTTTCTTTTGTAATTAAATTAAAAAACATTAAATTTCCTGAAATTTAGTAGAATTTTATTCTTTTCGAGTATTTAAGAGTTCTGTGAAAAATACTTTTTTTTCTCATTTTATCCGAAATGTAATTAAAATGAAAGGCAAAACTTTATTCCAAATGAATTATTCATTTAATTGGTTCTCAAATTTATTTTTAACTTTAATTTTTGAGTTCTCTTCGAACTAAAGAATTATTTTATTTGATTATAACACTTATGTGCCATTCATTGCACTTTTGTTTACAAAACCAGTCGATTGTCTATTAATAAATACTAATAAAATGTATTTATGATTAATAATTAAACTTAAGTTTTCGAAAACCCTTTAAAGAAAACATTAAATCTTTATTAAACTCTTTTGAATGATCATGGTCTTTGTTATTTGATTTTTACAAAATATAATTAAACCTTTGCTTTATGTCATAAATTATATTTTAATTATATAATAATTTTAAAATATAATATAAAAGGTTTTAATTCATTTTGATTTAACTAATTTTGTTTGTAATTGAATTTTAAAACGACTCAAAAGTTGATTATTCCAATAATATTTCATTTATCAAGTTAATCTTAATGTCCTAGAACATTCAGATGAAAGACTTTTGCCAATAATCATTATATACCTGCATATTTTCAGACTTGAGTATAGCTTTAATATTTTTTTCTGATAAATTGTTTAATTTTCGTTGAAATTGTTTTCAAATTCAAGATTTGAGTTCAAAATGAAATGAAAGGCCATTAATATCTGGGAAACAAAAAAATTAAGTTTTTTAAGATTCGATTTTATTGAAAATTTAATTAACTTTTGTTTTGCTTTTTAATCATTTAATGTTGAGATATAAGTCATATGACGTCTTAAAGCAATTTTCAGTTTATTTAACAAAATATTTTCTTTAATAAGTGATATAATTAATTGATTTTTACAAAAATTATTTCTTCTAAACCTAAAAATGTTATTAAAAAATACAAAGAAGTGACGGATAGCGACGGTTAGCAACAATTTTAACTAAAAAATTTAAAGAAACAAAATTACAGTATTTCTAAAAATATTATTCCCATAAAAGTTCTTTGAAAAGACCTTAATTACATTTTAGTGCGATTTTGTGTTAAACACATATATATTCACTGACTGTCAGGATATGGAAGCAAAACATAAAAACAAAAGACGAAAAGTATTTAATTTTTATGATAATTCCATAATTTATGTAAATTAACAAATGAATGCCTGTGTTGTGCACAGAATAGAGCCAACACAGGCAGAGATAGAGGCACAACCAACTCGTCAGAGCCGGCAATCATCATATGGCAGGTGCATATGAAATAAGCAGAAATTACTCGAAAATTATAATATTAGTTTACATCACTTTTAGACATCTTTGAGGATATCATAGATTTTCAAAGAATATGTTATCGTATATACAGTTGTATTCGTCAAATATATTCATATTTCTATTTCTTAGTCCTAATATTCTGCGATACAATAATAAGTGGCTGTCATTCGTGTCAAATATTGCAGTTGAGCTGAATTTTGATGTTTCATTCGTGATAGTTTTGTGTACTGTGTTGTGCACTTCACAAAGGGATGCCCTCAGTATAGCAAAGCTGGCATTTATGTTAATTTCATTTATAAAGGAAAAGGAAATTTCATTCATTTGCTGTCAATAATCAAATGATTGAAATGATAGACAACTCTTAATTTAATGCAAAATAGAGTCGTTTTTAATGAAGAGAAAACTTATATATAACTAAACATAACTTTTGCTCTTTTATTGAATAAACGAATAAAATTGAAGAGTAGAGCCATTTTGTATTGCAATCGATTGGAGAAAACTATCTTTTATTCACATAAAAGACAAAATGAAAATATTCTCCGGGGAATGGATAGAGTAAAGAGTGGTTCGTTTCTAAGAGATATTTAATTCATTTTATTGAAAATAGTAACCAATTCTGTGTTTCCATGTATTCTGAAATTCAATAAAAAGTTGAGTAAAGAAATGCGCGAAAAATAAGTTAAACTCTGAGTATGAGTTAAACATAGTTTACAGCATTCAATGGTTAGCCTTAGTTCTAATCTTCGCTATATTTCGTCTAAATTTTGTCGTAGAGTAGAGTAAAGGCAGGAAACAGACCAAAGGGATCAGTGAAGCGAACGTCGAATGCCGGCTCAACTCAGCTCTAATCCAGGGGCAATTTGTCACTGTCGAGGCCTCTCTCTATGTGTGCACAGTCTTTACCAAAGCTGTTCTTTCATTTCTATCTATACAAGAGTTGTGCTTCTGCTCAGCGCTCAAACATTTTGCTTTGAGGCCAAAGCAAAAATCGAAGAAATGGTGGAAGTGTTGGAGGTCTTACTCTCACTTATATTGCCTTTTGGTCACAGATTCTCGTGTTCTGACTTTGTCTTCAATATTTGCAACTATTTATACAAAGAGTAATGTCGTAATTCTGTTTCTGTGTGGGCAGGGGTTGCCTCTAAGCCAAAGGATTTAGGAATAGCACTGCACCGCATGAAATGCACAAAAACACACATAACATATACTCTGCTTTTGACTACATGTTTGTCTCTTTCGATTAAACAATCCGTAATTCATTGCAAATATTGCACAGAATTAGACCGAAAAGTAGTGCAAGAGATTAATGTATTGCATGGAATCAATTGGAATAAGTTTGGAATCGGTTGAAACGACTGCCACCGAAGGCAACACTCTTTCATAAGTCCTAAAGTGTTGTTTAGAGAAAGTTATTAGTATTAAATGAAATTAGAGCTGAAAATAATTTGAGATTTGAGACGCTTTGCATTTTGTTAACCATTAATAAGAGTTGAACTTAGAATTTGGTGTCGCACACATCCAACATAACTGTGCTCTACATCGATGTGTGTATCCATGAGACCAAACATTTATGAGATCATAGAGAATGCAGTGAAATAACAGAGAAAGCATTGAAAATATAGAAAATAGAAGTCAGTGCACTATTCTGTGCGATATTCTGTTCAATATTATGAGAGTATAAAAGCAAAAGCTGTGAAAAATGTGTGTATATATGCTTTTGGTCGCTATGGCGATAGGCATTCTCGTGGCAATATGATCATGATTGATGTTGCATTCATTTCAACTTCATCCATGCAATGCCAAAATGATGCACAAGTAATGGCATACCCGGCGCACAGACTACTATCACTCGAAAGAATATAAAAGTTTCAAAACTGAAAATAGCAGACCATAACTACTATTATAATAAGTTGGGATAACATCACAGACCAGTGAATAGATTTACCCGAAATGGTAACAATGGATGTGCTGAGAGTAGACAAACTCTTTAGCCTTTCCTCCAATACAGGCAGCGCTCCCTTTCTGTAAATTATGAAAATCACTTTTAACTTAAGTTTCACTAATTTTAACAATTTTTGTCTTTAAGTTAAGTTGAGTTAAGTTAAGTTAAGGGGAAAACAATTTTCCAAATTTAATGCCAATAAAACTAAGATTAATGACTGAATGGTAGGAAAGTCCGAACACTTTAATTGTCTCTTTGGTTGTGAGATCTATAGTTAAGACCACTGTTCCCTCAGAACAGAGTCAACAGAACATTGCATTTCGTATATAATTTTAAACAAATTATTAAAATTGTAGTCATTATCTCTTATTTTAATAATAAACCTGCAATACACTGAAACTTTCATTTTTTAGTTTATTTGTTTTGCTTCTGATATATACCGCATATGAGATAACGAAAACTGTTTTATTGTTATTTTTGTTGAAGTGTTGTATTTCTATATTTCTTTCATATAATTATCATATTATATATAAATTTATTATTTACTCATTTTTAGTGACAAAATTAGCAAATATTATGAAAAAGTCACTGTTTTTAGAATTTATTAATATTTATTCCTATTTATTATATTAGAATTTATTTGATCCGTAAAAAGTTGTCGGATATGAGACAAAATAATAACATTTTAACTAAACAACGATTCGGTTGAATCATCAAAGAGTTTAAAAGTCAGAATAAGTACTGAAATTAAATAAGTTTTTTAGTTTTAATTTGGACTCAAATTGTGTGATAAGAGATATAATACATAATTTATTAATCAATTATAAGTTATTCTGAATGAGTAAAGTAAACATCAAATAAAACTAATGAATTACAAAACAAATATTATTTTTATTTAAAGTGTTTCTATTCGTCATTCAATAGACAGTAGATTTGGAACAGACATGAAATGATTGTACTCTTCAGCCGCAATGATAATCATTAGCAGTGGATATAATGATAGAGTATATAATGTTTTCTCACTCATAATAGTCCATACAATTACATCAGAAGAGACTTAGATTACGAGCGCCGGTGAATCCCTTGTGTACTATCACACCGACTGTTCTCTATGAAAGAGTGCATACAATAGTTGAGATCGAAAGTTCCTAATATAAGAGTAAAGCTATCATTCTGTAAGACCGATACCTAAACCCTAATACTCTGTAATAACTGTATTGAAGTGAGGCTTTCGGAGCGACACTTCGGATACAAAACAAAATTTATATACGATTTTACTGTAAAAGTGAATTCACTAATTCTCTGTCCTCTCGTTTTACTTTCACTTATGGTCTCTCTCTTTGTACACAATTTTCACTGAAATCTAGCAATAAGTGAATGTATGGACAAATCATTGGAAAGGTATATGTGAGTAACTCTGGTATAAGTACACGATTTGTGCCAACAATACAACCGTTTGTGACACAATACCAAAGTTTGATTCAAAAAGTGGTACCAATTCTATGGAGAGTACGCTCTCTAATATTGATGTGAATATATTCTGATGCATGTCTGCACAGTTGACGAGCGCCAGACATAAGGCACATTTAAGCTGATTTTCTCTTTGTATGCCATACCTGACAGTGCATTTGTGCTGTAAATGTGCATTTTTGGGAGCAATTGTCCGTAAATAATCCAATCAAGTTTGCCATCACATAAAACGCGCACAAAAACAAATTCACCATTTATTGCATAAACGCATTAAATTTAACTCTACTTTAGTTTAGTTTAGTTTACGTTCACTTTTGAACCATTCAATGGAAATAAGTCTACAATAGATTCGCTCATCATTTGATGAATTCAATGCTCTATTGCTCACCGATCACTTTCTGCCCCATCCCTAATGCATGTTCTCATCACAACTCTGAACCACTCACTCACTCATAGAAATTACACTTTTATTGTATAAAAGATGACATTTTCTAACAAACATTTATCAAATTATCAAAAATTGATGACAAGAATTAAACCTTTTGTTTATCCAATTATAGGATCTTTTTTAGGCGATGCCAGTATTGGATCAGGTGATGGCACCGGTGAAGACGATGACGACGACAGAAGCAAAAAGAGGCAAAAGAAAAGAGGAATATTCCCGAAAGTAGCCACAAATATTATGAGAGCCTGGCTATTCCAACACTTGACAGTGAGTTCTTTTAACATATAATTCTGTTGAAGACTTGGAGCAAATAAATTAAAGTTTAGCATCACTTCGACTATCATTTCATTTCGGGTTTGCATTAGAAATAAGTGTAAATATAGTGGTTATCAAACTTTGATTAAATTCTGTTATTTGATAAGACTTGACATCTAAAATGGCAACACTGTTAGGTTAGACAGCACAGAATGGGGGAAGTGATGGCAACAAAGAGTGCCTACTCTTATCATAACTCTTTGCAATGCGAGTGACAGTTGTGTATGACTTTATGTATGAAAAAATCTGATATTTTTCTCATATCCTTTAAGTATAAAATGTTTTGTCATTTGATTTGATTAAAACATTTTTAATATTTCAGTTCTTTGCTATTAAACCACAGAAATAACAAAAACAAAATTCAATATTTTCTTCAATTTTAATAATTTTGAAGTATTATTGAAACAATTGACTAATGCTTTGATATAAATGTTTTGATAGCATCCCTATCCATCTGAAGACCAAAAGAAACAGTTGGCTCAGGACACAGGACTGACAATACTTCAAGTTAATAACTGGTGAGTGTTTGGACGGCATGTCTTCTTCAAATTGATTTTCAGTCAATGTTGTTGTCATCCTATCATCAGTTAAACTGAGTTCTCAATATATTTTCTTTTGGCGAACCCTTCGCTTCCAATTTCCTATTGAGTTCTCTATCATTAAAGCCGTACGCAATCAAACGCTAAGCAAATAATGAAATATACACTCAATGGCTGTGTATCTCTTGTTAAGTCTAGTGTAGGCAATAAAATATGGGTCCTTCCATTTCATGACACTGACTGCCACTTTGATGGCACTCTTTTCTGGCCACTGGTTTCATAGCCTTTAGTAATGACCAGAAAGTCCAAAGTTTGTTGTTTTAGTAGAATTTTGTCTGTTTTCCAGACTCTCTCTTATTTCATTAGGTATGAGATCGCATGCAATCATGCGATTAAACGCTACTATTCTTACTGTGATTAAGGGTCTGTCCTTTCATTAGTGTCCAGTGCTTTCTGCCATGTATTTCAACAAATCAAAGACTAACAGTTTTGAAGGCATACAAAATATATAATCAAAACATTGAAACAATACATTTATTGTAACTTATAATTCATTTCTCAAACAATTGATTTTAAATTATATATTTTTTCTCTCATTCATTGTCTGCAAATTTTACTGTTATTTCAATATCATTAAAACATACTATAATTTAAAGACAAATTTAAACTTAATTTGTTTAAAAACAATTTCGCCAAAAATTTCATTCAATTTTTTAAAGACTGTTTTAAAGGAAATGTTTTCCTTCGATTAGAAATTCAATTAATTTTAAGATAAATCAAAATGAAATTCAATTTAAGTTTTATCGGCGAATATTTCTCTGCTATTCTTTAAAATAGATTAAAGAGCACAGAATAAACGGCAATATATCTGATTCGCATTTTCAGTGGTAATCCTGAGTTGCCTTCCAATCAATATTGTATTAAAGTTTATTTGATTGATTGACAATAGGGTCTAACCTTTTAGTGGGTTCTCTGCAAATGCAATTCACAATTCATGAGATAATGGGTTTGTTTTTTGTTAGCTTTTCTCTCGACTCAAATGAATTTTAAGAGTAATACAGTTGGATATGACTGACAAACAGAGTATAATAATATCTAAAATACATGCCATGAATTAAAATTAGATCTGAAGTTAGTCTTATCTGTTGTGTATTTGGAAAAATCCTTTTAAAAATGCGTTAACCAATTGAATAATCCGTTCCCTATTATAATGAGATTTTTATCTTTAGTTAAGTTGTGTTCTGTTTTGCATTTCATGAATTAAATATTCAATCACTTTCTGACTCTTTCCAAAGGGTGGAGTTATATAGTGTACTAGTTCATTTTCTATACAAAACACCTAAAAATGACTTAAATTATTCAAAATTTTAGAATTTTTCCCATTTAAACACTTCTCTTATTTTTGCGCATAATTTTAGTGTCGATAAGATTTTAAATATTTTTTATTAAAATTAGAATTTTTCAGAAAACTTATCTTAAATCTTTTTTTTACTAAATATTAAGGATTTTTTTAAAATTTGATTAATCAGTGGAGGTATGGCTCTGACTGTGAATCAATTGATACGATTCAATATAATTCCAATTTTACAAATTTTAAATGAAATTATAATTTGTTTAAACATTTATTTAAATAAAGGAAATGTTGAACAGAATATTTGCGATCAGAACTGGAAAAGCAAATCAGTTGTTATGTCTTAGGGTTTTATATTTTATCGATTGGAGTCTTTCTTCGTATATACATATAATGAGATAAAAGCAGTTCTCTGTTTGTGAATAAAGTATTGAAATACAGTATAACAGATGAAACAACGAATAATTTATATCCCTTATACTCATATGAGTTGTATCTCCAGCTGAGCTAATTATCAGTATTAATGGCATTCTTTGCGTTTGGCACAGACTACCAGCAACTCCTTTATCGTTAACCATTGAAGACTAAAGTCAATCATTTCTATTCACTTATAAAAGAAACACTTCTTTGCATTTATTCTAAAAACTTTTGAATAATTAAATAAAGTGTTTCTCAAAGAATTTGAGGTTTAAAGCACTAGTCATGAGCTGTCCATTCCTTCACCTCAACCGGTATTTAATCGTTTGATGTTAAAGACTGGCAGTAATTCAAAATGCAATTAAATTTAAATTACAATAGAGTCAAGAATTAGCCAAAACATAGACCGCATTATCACTTTTGCAAGACATGACTTTTCTTGTATTCAATGTTTGCCTTCTTTGTACTCCATTTAGAGGACTGCCTCTAATTCTATATATAATTTGTGTTCAAATTTTCAGTCTCTCATCAAAAATAACGAAATATAGAGAAAATGTAGAGAAAGTCTGTAATTATGAGTCAGGCGTAACATAAAAGTACTGCAAAAATAAAAGCACAGAAAAGAGAAAAATATTTCCTTATATTTTTTGATTGACAACTAATGGCAAACAGTCGATGCATCCCTTCATATGCTGTGCAGGTGTTTCACAAAACAAAAGCCAATTTTTTCTTCTTTTTTTTCTTAACTATTTGTGAATTCAATATATTTGACAGTTTTGTCTTGGAAACATTGATTGATCAAGGATGAACTATAAATTAGAATTTGTTTTTACATCAGCTATTAACTAATTTTGGCTAGAGCATTTATAAATTTGATTTGTTAGTTATTGTTTAAAATGTTGGTAAACTTTATTGGAACAAATGATTTAAGACATTAAGTTTTAATAATAAATTGTGTCCATCAGTGTTATGTGTCCACAACCGGAGTTGTGCACAGGAAGGAAGAGTTCGATTGCTAACAGGAAAAGGCGCCACAAATAACGAGTTATGATATACTCTATAATAGAACTCAATTCTTGTGACCACTAATAATATGACTTCAATTGTGAAAAATTACCGCTTATTTCGATTCAGTCGTTCAGTAGTTCGCAAACCATTATTATTGAGACATATTTTTCTCTGAATTTAGTAGTGTTTCAAACATTAGATATACCCTTACATTAGAGGTACTTATTGTCTCAAAATATATCTTTTCATTTAATGCATTTTATTTCATCATTTTTCGATTCATTCAAATCTTATAATTAACAAGGCAATTTTTTATGATTAAAGTCAATTTACTTATTTTTATATTTTATTTTTAATGCATTAATAATTGGCTAAATTCCACTAAAATTATTTTTATCGATTGAGTCAACCACTAAATTGTCAAAAGATTAATATTTCGAGTTTTGTCGACTTTCCTTATTGTTTGGAGTGAACACAAGTTTGAGTGACTATAAGCTGAATATAATACGAAACAAGCGATCAATAATAGAGACAATAATTCTGACAAAAATTCCTCATTAAGGCTCAAAAAAGCAAAGTATAGCTCAACTCTATTATAATCAAAATATTCGCTCAAATAAAACATTGAAGTTATTCACGAATTACTATTCCAGTCATAAATTTGCAAAAATACTCAAAATTATTCCAATTATTTTATCCAAAGATATTCTTTATTCATATGATTTACATAAAAATCATTTTTAGAACAATGAATACAAAAAAGAAATTATTTAAAAACTTTCATATCATATAAGTAGTAATTTTTGGTCAATAATATTAACCAATGATTTACTAATCAGAGATTGACATCAAAATCAAACACAAAATCAGAAATATTTAAGCGTTTGAATGAATCCCAAAATTAGTTCTCTTTTTGGACTTAATTTTATGGAAATAAACATTTCTTTTGTGTTTATTTTATTCTTCAAAACTTTGTTATTGAGTTTTGGCGTAGAATTAATGGTAACTAATATTGATTGAAAGCACATGAAGAGCAAAATCCAGACCAGAGTTTTGCACCAAAAGAGAAAACACGTGCCTTTGCTTCCAATTAGGACTTCCCATATGTAAGTTCTGTGTTTGGCAGAGTTGATAGCAGTGCACGTGTTATGTCAATTACAGACAGACCTTACAGTGCAATGGAAGCCATGTGTCTGTGTGTACGCTCTGTCTGCAACTTTAGCCGATAATTATGAAAACTGCGGACAATTGAAATCAATTGGTTTTAATAATATTCAAAATAAATTTGAAAATTAATTGAATTATATTTATATCGAAATCTTTTGTGTTTTTGTTGAGATAATGGGAATGGCTTTAGACCATTGAAAGTGTCGAATAAATCTAACATAGATTAAAGTTTTTGGTCAGACATCGATTTTGTAGGAGAGAGGGAGAGGGAGAGGGAGAGAGAGAGAGAGAGAGAGAGAGAGAGAGAGAGAGAGAGAGAGAGAGAACGTTTATTTCTATCAAACTTTTGACAATAATTCTTATTTGAGTCTCCCATAAGTCAGGCCTTAGTTGCTGTCCATAACTCAATGTCCGGATGTGTTAGTTTGCAATCTAACACCGCCATCATATAAAAAACAGACCAACATTTATCATTTGTGCCAATACAAGTGCTCTCCTCTAATTCCACATCCAATATATGGTAGAGTAATGAGTCGCTATAACTCTACTGGTCTTTCAATATGTTGTGTCAAAAGTATTCTCGTCTCTCAAAAGCCATTTTGCAGTTTATGTCTGCAAAACAAAATTATTTTTCGTAGTTTTGTTGGGAGGAAAACTATTCCTCCTCTATCTCTGTGTTACGTCTTTAAGAGCTCTGTTATCCCCAGTATCTGAGTTTAGTGGGACATTGCAAACTCTGCTGGATACTTTTTTAAAGCTATTTTTATGACCAAAAGAAACCTATGGTTTTGAGTATAGCGTTTCACAGCAGGACATCAGGTTTTAAGTTCACGATTGTAAGGATTGTCTCTGAATTGAATATTGAAAAAAAATAATTAGAAAAAGTTGTCTTTTCTGTTCCCAATTCTTTCTCAATCCTTAAAAGTTTAGTATATTTTTCTTAACATAAATTAAAATTTTATTCATTTCCTTAACTCTCACTAAAATAATTCGTTTTATTTATAAAAAAAATATGACTTATTATTATTCCATCTTTTAGTCGGATTAAATATCGTTAATATACTTATTTTTTGGGGTCTTTGCAATAAAGGAGTAATTCTCAGACAAACATTGTTTAGTTGTCTAATATATCTTATAATTCATATGCAATGTATGTCAATATAAAGAATATATTCCTCCCATAAATAATTTATTAATATATGTTAGACTTTGTTCACAGTATTCACAACAATAGATCACAATTTCAGTCAATCCATAGTATTGTCTGCGATGTGTGTGTTCTGCGATCATTGAATCTAAAAAAATCTAAGTTTAACTACTTTTCTTTAAAAAGAAACTAAAACCTAGAACATTTATTCTTATTGATTGCAATATATTCTTTCCAAAACAATAAATTCTGGCAATAATTTAAAGAATATTCTATTTTTTAATTTTGTTTTGTTTTTTAATGGATAAGAGAATGAAAGTACCAAAACATAATAAAATTATTAAGTAATGTATTATTTGGTCAGTGGTTTATGTGTTGTTTTAGTTTTTCAGATATTTTTTAGTAAATATAAGTGCTTTCATAGTTCGGAATATAATTGGATTGAGTTATGCCACGCAATACCGTATTTTTGAGTCAGTGCACGAGTCATGACAGTCATGGCACGGCATAGTATTTCCTCTTGTGGCCAGACATTAATCGATTTGGTTGCACACATAGCATGGGCACCACTACCACGCCTAATCTGCCACCTCGTCATCTAATGCCATACATGTGTTCGGATGCATTGCCACTCATTTCTGAACCGAAATTATAATATTTTATATAAAAAAATAAATTTAAACTTTAAAAAAATTTTCGTTTCATTTTTCGGTCGATTATATGTCAAAAAAGTTATGTTTTTTTTTTAATATAATTTTTATAATTACTCTGAGCTCTGATTTTTTCATATCCCAAAAGAGAGTATTAATTCTTTTTTTTCTAAATTGTTTTTACCATAATTTAGATAAATTCGTTCAGTGATTAGTTTTTGCAGAATTAGTGAAATGCAGTTATATTTGAATTGATTGGGTTTTGTATAAAATTATCGCTAATGTATTAAATGGTGAGGCGTTTCATAAGTCATACGAACCATAACTTCAATTGAATGATATTTTTTGATTACAACTCACCTAATAATGATTTAAATTGTGTCTGTTTTGTGTGTCCCTAACCTCTGTGTTTGTCTTTGGTTACTATCGGTTACTATCTCTGTCCGACTAAAGCCTTAATGAATAAAACAATGAATTAATCTTCGATTTAAGTCAAAAATGAAAGCATGAAATCTGTCTGATATTCATTAGGAAAACAATTCACGTATTTTTTGTCAGCCGATGATGAAGGGAACCCACCCACCAGTCAATTTGATTAGGTCCAACCATTTTTATAAATCTCAACCAGCATTATATTTCATCTAACAGTTTATCTTTCAATATATTAATGCATTTTCTCTGCGATTGCCATAAAAATTCATAAATTTCACCCCTCTTTTCATAACGAAATACTAGTCATCTCTTTCTATCCAATGACTGCTTCGCTCAGACTTTCAACTATTCTTTCATTTATGAGTCTCTGATATAACTTATGTATTGTTTGCCTACACTTATTCAAAAATGATGATCAAGGTGGTTACTTTATCAAAATATATTTATTTCAAATTGTAACAAGTCATAAATACTAGCTTGTTTATAATATTAACATTGAGACTCATCAGAGGATTTATTAAAAGTAGAATTTAGATTCATGTGGTGTTAGCGCACCCCTGAATACTCTTGTTTTGATGCTTTTATACTGAACACGACTTTAGGACTGCTTACGAGTTATGGGAATGAATGGTATAAATGCGGAGACCATTTCATCGAAACAGTGCTCGCATTGCCGTTTAGAGACTGACTCGATGACCATTTTTCATAATTTGTGTGCCCTCCCAACAGACTCTATTCCACTCCGTTGTTGTGTATGACTGCATAGATTGCCATTTTTCAGGAATATCTCTCTCTCTCTCTCTCTCTCTCTCTCTCTCTCTCTCTCCCTCTCCCTCTCCCCTATTGATTTTTTTTATTTCCAGCGAAAAATATTTGGTTTTTTGTTCTTCAATTGCTTTTTTTTAGTGAAAAAAAGTCAAATCCAGTTCTTTTTGTGTCTATTATTCGTTTTTACTTTTAGTCCAAATTTGACAAAACGATAGCCAATTGATAGTACTTCACATTCCTATAAATATATAGTGAGGAGACCTGTGGTATATAACCACTACATTCAGTGTTTAACAGTTTCTAATGCCTACAATTATTAAAAGCTTTGGCTGAAACCTCTAAAAAGAGAACTTATCATTTGGAGAGGTTTAGAGTTGAGCCAAACAAACACTTTTGAGTTCTACTCGACTGACTTCAAGAAGTGTAGACAATTGAGGGAACTGTCATTTGTCTGATTATAAGTTAAATAATAAGCAGCTCTACCTTATTCTGGGTTTCTTTCTATAAACAATTTATTGATCGTCATTACAAACATCTGTTGAAAGTATTGTAATTTTTACACAACTATTGGGCACAGAATACGTCACATATTTTATAATTCATTTAATTTTAACTAATAGTCGACAGAATTTTCCAAAATTTTCTTCAGAAGTATTTCTTTAAGTATTATATTTTATAAAATATAAAATAAAGTATTATATTATAAATCAATTAATTGTTCTCAAAAACACTGATTATTGTCTCATTAGTGCTAAGTATATAACTGCCGACTCTTCGGTTGTAAAAATGTGGTCATAACTGAAGACAATATCATTCCTCAAATAACAGCTATAATCTGAACATCAAATGAGGCGACGTTTGGGAAATAACAAATACAGTGCTGGCAGTAAATGACCTATGATTTAATGATGTTCACTAAATGTAATGAATAGATCCAAATCCTCATCATCTGTTTAGAACTATGTCTGTCCCGCAGAACTGTTTTACATTACACTGAATATATAGCATTAGCCTCTCATCAATTCTAGCAATTCTCTCTCTCTCTCCCTCTCTCTCTCTCTCTCTCTCTCTCTCTCTCTCTCTCTC
>JAQIXI010000651.1:0-20255 GCA_034700165.1 Galumnidae sp. Gr-Ori-00277
ATATCATTAATAATAGACTTAAATATAAAATGTTTGCCCAAAAGGACTTTAAATTTAATAAAATAAAATTATATTAAAATAAGAATATTTATGAAATTAAATCTCTTTTGAATCCCAACAAATCAGAAGAGCATAAAAAATAGGTAATTATTTTAATCATTGAATGAATGAATGATCAAGGTGATATTCATATTGATATAAGATTTTCCTACAATAAATGATTTCTTCCTAAAAGAGTTATTATGTATTATATTTCTCATTAAAGTAACACTTCTTTCAGCTGTTCTTTTAGACAATAATATCAACTAATGGTAAATAGAAGATAATGTGGTAATGTTTGTAATCAAATAAATACAGTGATTCTACCTTGCTCATACACAAAATCTATTTTTGGTATCTCAGAGACAAAGACAAACCTTTTGGCATTTTATCACTAATTACTTAATAAAATGTTCCCCTTTTTTCAACAAAAACCAATTTATTTAATAGTAATTCCAAATATAATTAAATACTTTTATCATAGAATTAGTCGATATATAAATGTTTTAATTAATAAAAGTTTGTTTTTTTGTCAAAAGTTTTCAGTAATTTTTCTGTAACTTATTTTTGGAAAAACTTTGATAAATAGAAACTACAGTATAAGGAAGTCATAAAACAAAAATTTATAATTTTTCTTATCAATTGTCTGAATGAGAAAGTGATGGATATATATATATAAAGTTTTTATTATTTTCAATCGTAAAATAGAGAACAAAAAACGTGAATATCGTCTGAATTCACTTACTATTGATTTTTGACGATTTGAAAACATATTAGATATCAGTTGTTTTCAAAGAAGAAAACTTTGATTTAAATAAAGTTTTTGCGAATAATAATAAAAATATGTTTATTATCCCAAAAGCAATACTGGCTTCGGGTTAAAAAGCCTTCCTCTGGAAGTGAGGCTTTTGTCAAAATTCACAAATAATAAGATTTAGAGCTTTCACTCAATCAAATCGGAGTCTATTTTATTCTTTTTTTTCCTAAAAAGTCTTTTCTTCAAATCATTGATCGCTTTAGAGATAGTTTTTGAAATCATTTCTCAAATATTGATTGATTTGAATGAATCCAACAAATTGTTTGCTTATATTATTTCCTATAATAAGACAATTTGAAGACAAATCTCATATTTATGTTTCTCAGTATTAGTTCTTTCAATGATTTACATAAAACAGAGATTTAAATGAATTTATATAATAATGCAATCATTCAATATCTGAATAAATGGTTAAACATAAGGCAGTCAATTTACAAAACAATCCTTTGATGTATTGCTCACGATTTCAATAAAAAAAAGTTGGAATCATATTTACCAAACATTTGCCAAATATATGAAACTTTTCCATTCAATTAACAAATTTTCTCAAAAAATTAAGTCTACTCTCATTTAGATATTAATAAACAATAATCTCTTTGAAACTTATATAAGCCCTGAGTCTAAACTTAATCAAAAGAATAAGACATGTCATTAAAAAAATGTTATATTAGAAGTTCTAATTTGGAACTTCTAATATAATCTAGTTCTAATTTAGAACTAGCATGTTAATTATTTATTTTGCTGCATAATTATAATAATAATTAAAATAATTGTGAGTTTAGAAAATGGCAGACATTTGGGTCTAATTATTAATTGTCATTTCATTGCAGTGATTACTAAACTCTAAATGACTTATTTTTGCTTATTTTCTGTGAAAATGCTTCCATTGATTTAATATCCGGTTGTGATTCATAGGTTATGAGTAATTGCATTTAGTAATGAGATGAGCAAGAACAACATTTCAGCAATTTTACTTGAATTATTTAAAAACCTAAATAGGTTAGACTTTAATCATATTTTCCATGAATATTCTTATAAAATATTAAAAATAGAATAAAAATGAAGATTTTATCTTGTTAGTTTATAGTTAGTTTGCGTTTCTTGGATATCATATGGCTAATGATACGCAAGAATGGATTCAATTAAGTTAATGGTTTATAATTCTCTTTAATTAGTTTTATTTATTATAATTCTTATTATAATTAGTTATAATAATGAGTCATAAAATGGTTTGAATGATGAAATCGATTCGAAGTAAATTCAATTAAATTATCATTTTATTAAGTGTTGGCTAAGTTTTCTGATTATATCCAATAAATATAAGCTTTTGATTGAATATTAATCTCAAAACTATTATCAGATAACAAATTGAGGGGAAAAGAGTCCAAACAATTTGAAGACAAATAAAAGTTTAGCCACAGAATAGTTTAGTTATTATCGCTTTTCTATCGATTGAGTTTTGGATTCATATTCTGTTCTCACATGAGTTGAATGGAAAACATTGTTTCTAAAATTTGGACCATTATTTCCATCAGCGAAAGGATCGTAACATTTGTTGAAGTTTTCATCACAGATTGAAAACATAAAATCAATATTCACTTCAGTCAGCGGTGATATACTTTACTTTCAAAAAAAGATTGAATAGAAAATTGTTAAGAATTACTCCTTTCAAGACTCATAACTTATTGATAGATATATCGTAACGAAAATGCATTAAAATTCGGGCAGTTTTTTGACGAAAACATCGAAATTATGTTAAAAATTTTATTAGAGAATCAAATATTCTTTACCTTTGGTTTAGTTGAGAGCCTTCAATGATTTGCAGAGAACTGTTGGAAAAAATATTCAGAGCTCAAAGTCTTCTACTTTTCTGATAATAAATGCGATACATTTGAATAGGAAATGAAAAATCCTTATAAACTTCGAGAAAAACTTTACTAAATATTAACTGAATTTGACTTTTGATGAATAATAAATAACACATATTTCATATCCTCCTTCTTCGCACAGAATTAATCTGATATAAGATTCCATATTTTCAATATTATAGTAAAGTCCGTAAGAAATTTCTTCAGTCAACAAACATATATGAATGTGCGCAAGGTTGTTTTCATAACATTTGATTTTTTATAAACGGATAATAGAATTTCATAATAATAGGCTTCGATTCGGAAAAGAAATTGTATTTGAATTTGAACAGCGATTGACCAAAATTGATGAGAATGTGATTATTCCTTTTTTTTGCCTTGATTATACTTTGATTATTCCTTTACTATTATAGAATTGGATTTATTTTCTTCAAAGACTAGAATTTTATATTGAATTCTATATAAAATATTTGAAGCAAATGGTGTTAAAAATGGACTTTTATTTAAATAAATCGATTTCTAGTTTTTTTTCGAGAATTTCTTGTTTTTAAGTTTTCAAATGTGAGTCAATTCAAAATCCAAGAATAAATCTATTGTTTGCTTTTCGATCTTATGTTTCAGAAGTAGCTAGCTTATCTTTTGAATAAAATAGTGAACTTTGTTTATACAACTAAAATGGGTTAACAATAAAATGAAGGCTTAACTAAAATTTAATCGAAACAATTGAAGAGATTAAGAGCCACTCAAAGGGACAGTAATTGTTGGAATGTCTCTCAAATATAATGAAGATTTCATTTTCTGCTTCAAATGACTTTAATGAGTCGATTGAAGTTTGGAAAACTTTGTTTCAATCAATATATGTGTAAATAAAGTGGATTTTGTGTCCGAATACTAATACAGGTTTCGATGGAAAGCCTCAACAAAGTGTGGAGAGAGAGAGAGAGAGAGAGAGAGAGAGAGAGAGAGAGAGAGAGAGAGAGAGAGAGACGAACGCAAACGCAGTTCGACCGCAAACACAACAATCATATAAAACAAAATATACACAAAAATTCTTTGAGAGAATCGATATTCACATCGAGAGGATAACCAGAAATTGTGTCTCTCAGAGCACAGCACAAACGCTTTTCATTGTTGCGCTGGACTTCAAGTGATGCAACACTTTTTATAAGAGTCAATATAAGCAAGTAAGATTTTCTAAATGTGTTATATAAGCTGACAAATGTTCTGAATTTTAAGGATATCTAAAAAGTGAACTAAAATTTAAGACTTTTGTTACCATAAAGTCTTATGTCTTTCTGAGATTTTTTTCAAACTTATAATAAAATTCGAACAATTGAGCAAGGTGGTGGTGTTGATAGTGTCGGTGCTTCTAATCAATGGCTTTGGCCAGTTTTCTACGTGAATGTCGGGTCGAAAGGAATCGACCGCCAGAACCGCCGCGAATCTATGCGCGCGATATTCCAAGTGATGCCAAACTAACTTTTGTTGATTTTGTGCCTTCAGTTACACATCGCGACAAACGCGACAAAATTCTTTATCACCCCTTCAGGTATTTTTTCATTGATCAATATTTTATTTGAGCTTGGCCATTTCCTCTTAATTAAAAATAATGTAATAAATTGTGTAATACTTAATGAATAAATAATTTGATTTAAAATTCCATTCATTACATTTGGAGAAATGGAATTTTAAAAATGTTTAGGAATTTTCGTAAATATCTATTAGAATTTAATTTGCATTCATTTGTAATCGTTTTTATTTAGAGAAAAACTAATTACTACTCATTTATAATTCAAACTTACTTTTCATACAACCATTGGATTCAAAATAATGAATAACTAATCATTTTATTCGAATTAAAAAATTTAATTATATACCCTTGCTATATTTTATTATATTTAAATTTATTCATTCCTTTTTATAGCACCATAAGATATAATGTTATATGTACTAGATCATCAAGATAATCGATGTAATAATTGAAGTTTTAGAAACTTTAGGAAAGGAAACATTTTATAGAATACAGTTTTTTG
Source organism: Galumnidae sp. Gr-Ori-00277 (assembly GCA_034700165.1). Classification (NCBI taxonomy): domain Eukaryota; kingdom Metazoa; phylum Arthropoda; class Arachnida; order Sarcoptiformes; family Galumnidae; species Galumnidae sp. Gr-Ori-00277. Next base: position 4,758 of record JAQIXI010000651.1, read on the forward strand.
ACAAAATTCTAAATTGGAAGACCAGGGACTGAATATCTAGAAAAGGCTATTTTGCACATTATGTAGATTATAATCTAGGATTTAGATCCTAGGTTATTCTGATTGGCTTTTGTGATAACCATTTATTTGTTTTCTTCTTTTATTAGTCATTATTTTTAGGGAAAAAGTCATAAAAACTGTATTTTGATTTTATTAACACTTTTAACGCTTTTGATTCGACTGAACCGTCGCTGAGAATAAGCCATAAATTGTTTTCTAATATATTAATAGAAATTCAATGACCAGTAATTGACATTTGTCTGCATGAAAGCAGAATAAAAAAAGGTAGAAATAAAAGCCATTCCTCTATTGAGTGGTCACTTCAGATATAATTTACTTTAGACTAACTTCTATTAAATTCTATCCTAAAAAATGGATGAAAAGTAAAGTTTTTATTTAATTTTATCTAAATTTTAATGACAACTATTTGTTTTGAAATATAGTAGGGCTGTGCTGGGAGTGTCTGACACCAGAATATTTCTAATAGTTTTAGACCTCTCTATTGATTCGAAAAAAACCATTTATTAACTAAAATTTGAATATAAATGAAAAGTTAAGAAATCGAAAAAACAATTTGTGTACAAATGTTTATTTGGTTTCATATATTTTTTTTTAACAAAAATATTATAGAATTTTAGACGATTTCGGTATTAAAAATCATTTATTCGAAACACGTTTTGTCTGAAATGGATATTAACTGAAAATTAGAGACTCCTATGAAAAGTCAAACAATTTTTCTAATATTTTGTTAGAGATTTGTGTTAAGACTAATTAAAAATGACGAGATATTATAAAGAATATACTGGAATATTCATTAAAATTGCCAATAAAATAACCATGTTTATTAGAATACATGAGTTGCATAGAATACATAGTATTAAAGTTTGTCGACTCATTTGAGAGCGCCTTAAAAGCCTTTTCCTCGCAATACAAGTAATAAATGCTTTCATTGAAAGCAATGATTTTTAAGTCTATCATAGAATCCATTAGAAGAGAAAATAATTGAGTCCTACAAAACCTACAAAACCTACAAAATCTACAAAACTTACAAAACAAATATTTTGTTAAATTACTGAAATTTTTTCCACACTTTAATCACAGGGAATATGAATAACAGAAAAGCCATTAAAAAGGGAATCAAAAACTTTCTGTTGAATGAAATGTCATTTTATTGAATGGTTCAGTGAAAGCCATTTCTAGTCTCTGTTGTCTTTTATTTCGCATATTTTTATATTAAAATGAATAAATAAAAAAAATTTCAAGAATCATTATCAAATGATCTAGTAAGATTTGTCAAATTAATTTTGTTCAATATTTAGGATAATTTGTGAGAAAATCAGGAAAAACCAGTAATTGTTGGCTACAAATATAATGCAATTAATTTTATTTATCCATTGATTGAAGGATTTTATTAGAAGTGGCGAACAAATGGCTTCAACACAACTCCGAGTGGGAAGTCGTTAATTGCGAGTCCGTAACCTTATTATTTCGACACAACGCCTGTTCACACGTCTCTCAATGGGATCTGATGCCAAACGTCGCCGCAACTCAGGTTATGGGACAGGAGACAGCCATTAAGGCGCTCAGGTTTGTGCTCAAATTCTTCTATTCTTCCTATTCTGTGCTATGAATACAATATAGAAAGTGATTTCTTTGATTAGCTCTTAACGACTGTTTCTTAGATACATAAAGAATATGAAAGTCGAGCACATTTTAGGAGATAAAAGTCTTTTCCTTTTGATGCCATTTCGGATAATTATGTTTACAAATCTATTGAAATATGAGATATAAGTCAAGTCTTGCCTAAAGTTTTTTCTGGGAAATATTTTCAGTATTTGCTTAGACTTGGATTTTGAGACTTAATTAATTTGAAACAATTTCTTTTGTGGGGAATTTCATATTTTCTTGTAGGGAATGTCATCTTTTTCTTCATTGTTGATCAGTTTTGATGTCAAATATTATTTTTAATTAGCCGTAAGAAAAACCCAATTATACGACGAATTAATTTTTTGTCATTTCATCAAAAGATTTGTGGATATTATTTATAGTTCGGAGGAATAACTCCTTTAATGAACTACCGGTTATATCAAAGCCATAAAAAGAGTCACTACTCCACTCTTGTAGTGTATCTTTTGATAACTGACTTATTATTTTTGCCAGAAGTCGTTCTGAAAGGACTTAACAACTAATTCATTCAAAGTCTTTCTGATCCATAAAAATATAGACATTTCCTATATTTTCAATGAAAAATGAGTTTTATATAACAAACCAAAAAAAAAACACTTTTTTTATGGCAAATAATCTAGACAATGTTCTAGCAATGATCTAACACAAGCTTATATGAAATTCAATGATATCAATAATTAATGATTTAAAACACTTACCGTTAATTAATTGTCTTATATCTGATAAATAAAAGAACTGAAACGAACGTAAAACAGAAGACTATAAATTCTAATATAATTATTGTATTACCAAACAGTACTTCCATTAATTAATTGGTTATTCGAGTCTTTGAATTGCGTGACACAACTTATGTACATCTTTTTTGTCGGTTCTATAATCGCAAAGATATAATCTCTGGTATTTACCTCAAACTAATGAGTTATTTGATAGCACTTATATCGAGCAAAAAAAATAATAATAAAAGATTCTTATCTTTTACTTGTTTTACATCTAATCTTTGGTTAATTAAAATCATTTGTTTCCATAAAATGGAAATTTTGTGAATAAATACTTAAATGAATTATGAAAACATAACTTTAGTTTCTGATATATTAACTGAGTCTTTAGTCTTTTACATCCATTAGAGGCTCATTTATATGAGAGGAAGGGCTCATCACTTAATGGAAGACACAATTATTTGTTCTGTTCTTCAAAACAAAGGATCAAAAGAACAATAAATTTATAGGAATATGTTATTGACCTCATATTATATCCTATTCTTTAAGTTTTTTTTTTTGGAAATTTAACTCAAATCCACAATAAATCTAAAGAAATACCAAATATTTTATTTTGAAAAAATGAACCGAAACTCAATACTTATATTTGAGTTTATTTTATAGTATTGTTTTACGAAAAAACTTTTAGAGAGATTGCATTTTAATGTTTTAATAGTAAATAATGTAAACAAATTTGACTTGATTACATAAAATTTTAACAAATGCAAGATTATGCACAATAACAAATGAACAAGCAATATACTCATAATTCTCAGTAAGGAATTGGAGCCTGTTAAATTAAGATAAAAAGAGGAATTGTATACATAGGTTAGTCGGTTTGTTCAATGTTTATGCCTAACAATCCGTAGAATAATTGTGTCTCAGAAATAGACGCAAAAATTTATTAGCGATGAGTCGACAGTTATGTAATCAAATGGTTTACAGTTAATGATTGTCTGAACAATATTTGTCATCACTTCTAGTTTTGCAAAGGATTTCTACTTATTATATGGTATTGAGCTTATTTTGAGCAATACCTTGGTCAAAATAGAAATTATGAGTGTTTCGTGTGTTTGTCTATTGATAAGACTCTATTGTGGATAAGGAATGAATCACAACAGTTGTGTACAAATACTTAAAGAGTCTTTATTAGCGCCTTATTTGATCGCCCGTTCATTCATTTTATTAAACCTAAAGTTTTTGAACAAAAAAATCCAATAAATTATTCATTCATTTAATTAAATTTAATTAAATTCAATAAATTTCTTAAATTGTTTTTTTGGAATTTCTTTAATATTTATGAAAAGTCATTATAAATTTGATGAGAATTACTCCTAAAATATTAATATTTTGGTATATTATTGAGTCATCACTTTTCTGTGAAAAGAGTCCAAAAAGAATTCCCATCTCTTATGACATAAATTATTGAAATATCAAAGTTTGAGTTTCACTAAAATTTATTATTATATAAATATATTATATCTGAGTATTCTTTTCAATAATTCCAGTCCTTCCGAAAACAGTTATTGGAGTGAATTCACGCGATATTCTTGTTATCAACAAATATATGTTCGGATAAATTCAAATCATGACTCCCTTTCATTCATTCCCTTATCATTCATTCACTGTTATTATATCACTTAATAATAAAAATGCCTTTCGTATCAACCTTTGAGTTTTGTGCTAGTTTAGTTTAGTTTAGTTTAGCTTCAATAGTGGTTCTAGCATGTTTTTAGCATGATTTTGCATGATTTAACATGTTTAAAGCTTATATATATCAAATCAAAGACTAATCCAAAGCATTAAACTCTTCACTGTTTGTTAAATAAGAATTCATGAATGAAATTAACATTTTTAAAAAAGATGTCAACAGGGATAATAAATCATCTGTCAATTACCAAGGATTTATTATTATCAATGTAATACTAATATTATTAAATTAAACAAAATTATAAATCAAAACATTTCGATGTAAAGTATATTATATTTTAGTATACAATCGATTAAAACATATTTTAATTGATTTGCAGGCAATGAGTCATTGATTGCCACTCATATCCATAAATGAAATTCTGTTTCACTAATTAATTAATTAATGTATAAAAAATGATCGAATCATTAGTTGAATATATTTCCAATACATATCTCTTTTCTATTCATTCTGTGCTCAACACTCGAAAAGTGCTAAAAGCACTAAAAACCAATTTATAAATATATGCAACTTTTAGAACCGATGAAATTTTATCTGACTTTTGTCTGATAGCACTGAAATCATAGCAGTGATATCTTGTCCTCTAAGTGTATCCATCCATTCATTTATTTTCTCCTTTTGAGAAAAGATACTAGGACAAGTCTTTAATTTAGTTTATATGATTTAATAATTGAATGAAATTAAAGATTGAGTTTAATCTGAAAACTATAGAATTGATAATAAGGTTATGAATGCAAACAATCCTTATTTAAATAACCTTGCTCTTATTGAAAGGTAGCAAATTATTTAGTTAATGACCTTTTCTCAAATAATTTCGGAGAAAATGTTTTTATTCATTTTTCCATTTTGCTATGGTAATTGATGTATGTGCTGTTAGTAATCAAGGTGGATTCAATTCAAATACAACTAAATAAATGTTAATATTTTTATTTTGTATTTATATTATACTTATTTTAATAAAATAGAGCATGGTCATAAATAAATTACACCAGTTATTAATAATATAAATTTATAAAAATTATTTTATTTATAAACAATAAATCAAATGTTTGGTTGTGTTTATGGTTTGGAAGTCCCGTTAATATTGATTTGATGGACTTCATTATAGACACGGTTTTCATAGTTCACAGAAAAATATATTACTATTAATGTATCAGATTTTGCTCCGACAAAAAAAAGAGAATTCCCAGAACAGTAAATGACCAAGTGGCAATAGTGGCAATAGTGGCAATAGTGACTGTAGTAATTGTAGCAAAATAGTATTATAAACAATATGAATAAATAAGTGCTACTTTAGTGAATCACAATTCTGAGAGAAAGCGTTTTAGACCTTCACTCTATTTAACGATTAAACCCCATTTAATCGAAATACTTTTCGCCAAAATTCTTCGGAATTTTTTCTAATATAACTCAAAATAATAAACCGCTTTTACTAAAGAAAACTTAAAGAATATGGAATTCGACAAAATGGGATGAAGTCATTACAAACATATCCAGAGGTCTTATGTTATCTCTTTTATATTTTATTGACATTTAGTGAAACCAACACTTGTTTTATCATAAAAAGATTAAATGATTAAAATATTTATATCTTAAACTTTACTTTTTTTATTACAAATAAGTAATAATTTTAATAAGTTTTAGAGAATTTTGTTTAAATTTCCTTAAAAGCAAACATTCCTCTGGATATCATTGAATTCAAAAGATTTTTCTATAATAAAATTACATTCAATAATAAATGAGGGCAATGGGGGACAATCCTCTGAATCCCTTGAGATTGAAAATTTGATAAAATCTACCTGGGAAGGCGAAGTAGTTTTAACGTAAAGAAAGATTTTTACCATTTCTTAAAAAATTAAATTCTAACAGAATTTGTATCCAAAAGCCGTAAAAAATAGTGTTTTCTGCGTAAAAATACTTTTTAAGCGATTTTAAAATCTGAAAATTGAATTTTTCATTTTTTTTTGCTTAAATAATGGAAATGGAAAAAATAGCCAAAATACCCCTTGGATTTTAAAACCTTAACATTAGCTTCTAGGTTTTTAGCACTATGGAGTATTTCGATCATTTCATCCCGCCCTAGGGGATCGGTTCCTTTCACCACCCCTGGTTTTAAGTCGTTTTAATTTAAAAATTTTAAATGTTCTTAGATAATACCCCCTTTTGTACCCCCTCTGGGATATAACCCAAAATTTTTACCTTAAATTTGGATCCTTTTGTCATTTCTGAAACTAATTATGTCTTCTCTGTCACCGAAGTATTCAATAAATATTAAAATTTTAAACAAAATGTTGAGATAATGTCAAAAAGAATGACTTTTATGTTTAAAATGAATAACCTGTACATTAATAACCTGTGCATTTATTTTGCTTGATTTTACTTAACAAATGAATTGTAGCGATTGAATAAAGTTTGAACAATGAATACCCGGTTGAATAGCAAAGTAATAAACTTTTAGATTAATGCAATTGAATTAATTTTAATAATGGTTAACATGGTAAATAATGTTAAACACAATTGCATGAGAATATCCTTTGATGTCGTTTTTAATTAAGAGAACAGTTATATACAGTTTGTGAATAGTCTTATGAATCAAATTAAGACAAATAATAGAATAGTTTTTGTTGTAATTCTTCATTAAATTACGAAAAGGAATGAAAATTAATGTCAATTGAAATACTGTTTTCCTATTCTTATGTTATATAGAATTCAATTATTTATTTATTCAGTTTCTTGGCTAAAATCCCAGGTTTTGTCCTTAAATTTATTTAGAAAAACAAATGAATTACTTTAAAGGAAAAAAAAGGAAACAAATTTAATAATAATAGTAAACAAATTAATGAAATTTAAATAAAGAAATAATGTATGAAATGACTCTTTACTACGAAATGCTTTTTTTCGATTCCTCTGAAAATAGTTATAAAAATATAGTCTATATTATAGTCACTATAAGTTTGTTTTCCTTCAAAAGGAAATCTTTTTGATATCGTTTTTATAATCCTATGTTTTTACTGAATTTTTATAAAATAATGAATTAAATTCAAAAGTTCTAGATTATAGACTGAAATGCATAACTAAAAACTAGCATGGCTATTGGCCAATTCTCTTCTTTCAAAGTTTAAGTGATGAATAGAGGAGTCGTTATTTTTATTTTTCTTTTATTTACAGTAAATTACAAAATAGTATCATATTTATGAAAGCATCAATTCTATGGTTTATGGCATAACTTATAGCAGAACCCTGGACACAATCGTCACAATAATGAACACAACCTGGTTATTTTCACAGAAGATGGAAAATTTCATACAAAAGAGATAAAAAATTTGATACAAAAAAAAAGTAAAATAATAGAGTTCCTAACATTTGATCCTTTTCTACCTTTGAGTAATCGACTGATAAATACCGTATCCGTATTGCAAACAGTGGCGGATAAACAGAACTCATCTTCTTTTGTCTCTTTGAAAAGCAATTCTTCAATCAATGGGTGTCTTGTTTTGTGTTTCGGAACACATTTTAGATAAGAGAAAGCATTTAAAAAGAAAGGTCTGACCGCTGGGGAAATATTCTATGAGTGAACTTAATTATTTTTCAGATGTCACTATTGATAATCAAGCTAGCTCATAAAATGTTGATCTTTGATTGGCAATAGGGCTAATGTTTTCATAGAGTTCCCTACTTTTTATTTATCTTAATTCCCAAACGAAACATCAAATGAAACTCTATATAAGTTTTGTGAATACCTTTTATTGTTTATAATTATCTCTTACAAGTGAGCTGGGTAAATATTTGATATATTATTTACTTGATATAAACAATCAACTTTTGGAAAATTTTATGCCTATGTTTGTGGTCAAATAATTTGTTTTAATTATTTTCAGTCAGAGTTTAGAAGAAAACCCAATTATATAAACAAATGTCAGCTCAAGTGATAATTAAGTAAATCTGGTGGACATGTGTTCAGATCTCAGGCAGTATATACAGGCAGTGTATAGAATGAGTGGAATAAAATGTGTGATAATATAATACAATTGTTATAAATAAGAATTTGATGACTGATTTTAGTATAACTCAACTGACATTTGCAAACATTTGCTTCAATTGAGGAGAGACTCCACTATTGAGTATCGCTTTTATTCTCTAAAATACTGAGGAATAGAAAGAATTGAAAGCATTCCCAGAACAGGAAGAGTAACAAAAAAATCTTTGCTCTCATCCAATCAAAAATGGATTTATCATGTTCATTTGTTCTCCCAATAATTTGACATTCTGCTTAGACAAGCAAGATTATTTGAATGCTTCCTTTTCAGAATAAGATAGTGGCGTATCTAAACCAGGAATTTATTTTTATTTGATTTAAGAAATAACTTAATGTAAATCATTCTTATCGGTTGTCATGAGTTTAGTTATTCTGTGCTAATATTAATTCAGAATTCAATTTCTTGAGACTAAATTTCATACATTAGTTGTCGGGTTATCTGAAAAAAAAACTCAAAGAAAATAATGTTTGATATTATAAATGTTTGCCAACAAATCAGTGTTTTTGATGGTTGAGATCAATGAATAAATTTATGTCTGAAACCAAACAGTAGTTATTATTATGTAAGTCATGCGATATATTCTGATTCGCTTTATTTGTTCGCTTGAGTTTGATATGAGACTCACTCTTATGTTCCCTAAAGTTTTAGTTCATCCAAACAAATGTGTCGTTGTTTTGATAGAAGGGAAAAATCCATTTACTTTTTATGAGTCTTTCATTTAGTCAACACTTATCTAATGACTATTGTTTGGCAAATGTATACTCAAAGAGAGGACAAACTCTTTTGTTTTGATTCATAAAATTTAATTAAATATTTAAATCTATTATTCTTTACAAATAAAGACAAGATTTTTATCCGCGATTGACATCAATAATAATATGCATATAATTCTATTTCACTCCCAATAGACTGAGTGGTTGACAGAATATTCTGTGCATTTGATTAAAGTATGATTAATTGCAAAATTTTCAAATTTAATTAAGATATAAATCCGATTAATTTAGAGGAGATTACAAAAGTCTAATCTTATTATAGTTTGTATAATATGTCAGAAATTAAGTTAATTTTTTTGTAAAAATCATTTATTATTTGAACTGAAAACTAAATCTGTGTTTAAATATTTTCCTTATTTTTAGAGATTTGAAAACATTATCTTAAACGGCATAATCTTGGTCTCTAAAAATAGCTATTTAAGTTTTATATATTTTCAAATAAACTTGTCAAATTCACTTTGAAAATTCAAATACTTATGTCAAATGCGATAAACAGAGAATAAGTGAATCAAAGCTGTCATAGAATTGAGAAGAAAATTAATTTTAATAAATTGTTTATTTGAGGATAAAATAAAATTCAATTTATTTGCAAACAATTTCTCGAAAGGATTTTTTTAGTGAAAAACTTAAATAACCTTAAAATCAAAGGCAATTCTCTGGCGAACCAATAGTTGAGTCATAAATTTTAATGTATTTCTGAAAAGAAAACCCAAAAAAAACTAGACTTTTATAATATAAGAAAAACCGGAGTTTAGACATAAAAAATCTTTTGATAAACTCATTTTTGTTGGCATTAGTTTCTGACTCATAATTTTTCTTTTGCTTTATCTTTTGGTGCGGTTCTCCGCTATTCATCTGCGTTACGGCTCTTATGTCTGTGCGCTAACACACAATCCATGTCTTATATATTGTCTATTTTATGGATATACCCCTCGCGGCACAGAATTTGGATCAAACGTAGGGAAGAAATACAGCACAAGAAAGAGAAGGAAGACGTACAGGTATTGGGTTATCGCGATTACGTTCCCGACAGAAAAGATGGCACAGTCGACAAAATCGAGACACTCGACGAAGTGGTCAATAGAATTAATGCACTTATAAGACAGGGAAAATTTGAGGGCAGAATTGTCTCAGTTGAGTGTCTTCCCTGTGAAACAACTGGTGATCTACGCTTCGATCCCGAGGTATTGTCAATTATTCAAGAATAATTAGCATGCTAATTAGTTGAAAAGATTAGCACCTAATCACTTATCAAAGTTGAAAATAAAACACAAAAACTTCATTTGAGCTCTTTTTTTGTTTTTTCTCATATTATGGTATTTTTATGTCTTTTCTCAGACAATATTCAAACCATAATTAAGTTGTGTTCGCATTACAGGGATGTCCATACATTTGTTTAAAAAAACCTTTATTCATTCAATCGGTTTCAATTAATATTATAATGTGACCATGGTAGGTTCAAAAATAATATTTAATAATACTTCTTTTTAGTTAACGACAAAAAAAGGCAAATATTATCAAAATATTGACCATGGCAATATTTTTTTTGCATCTCCAGATTATTAAATATTTGGAAACCCATCGAAAACTTAAACAAATAAAAGGCGTTAATTAGAGGGGAATGTAATGGAGTATAGAAAAAGTGTTTTAAGTCCATCATTTGTCTCATTAACTATAAGTAGTATTGCTTTTCATGTCTAATGAATAGAAAGAGTGATTTGATCTACTCTTTCGGGGATAGAGTGGTTTGAAATTCAAAGCAAACAATGGGAAACCATATTTACAGAATTATGCGGTGCTTTTGGGCAGAATAATAAAAGAAATTTTACGGACAATAATTATAAATATAAAATGAATGTCATCTCATAAAACATTAAAATACAATTGTTTTGAGAGGAAAGTAAAGCGACCTTTGATTCTGACTTAACTGAGCGAACATTATTTTAAATAACTTTTTTTATTCGTGATTTTGAATAAATATTTGGCTCCGAATAAATTAAAATTCTTTTCTTAAATAAATTGACTTAAGTTTAAATATTTTGAGCCATAAATTCAAAAAATAAATTCTAAGGTTATATTCCATAGAATTCTTATGTTTTTTATATTCTTTTAATTCAATACAATTTTCACCCATTTTTTGGAAAATTCTCGAAATTGAAAGTAATTTCTTGTGTCGAAGGCAACACTTCCGGGTTCTTCAGACAAGACAGTAACAGTTGTGCGCGTTTATTATGAAGAGGGTCCTTCTTCGGAGGAAGAGATCGGGATCGCCGACTTTGTGCCGGTACACTTATCTGGTGGAAGTCTCTTTTCAAGGCCTGAGTTCGAGACTTTCGACAATGTGATCGCGAGGGCCTCCCGTTGGCTCTCAGAAAACCCGGAAATTAATTTCCGAAGCGCACAGTCTATTGACTTTAAGCTGAGATCGAGTAAGTATTAGCTATCAATCAAATCAAATCAAATTCTTAAGTGAATCTCATTTTCTCTGAACACAAGTTTTGACAAAATAAACATTTCATACATTTTCTCTTTACATACATTTTTTACATTTCATTTGAAATTTTTATGTTTTCAAAAGACTAGAATATGTTAGAGAATATATTTGCGGTCTCTCTCTCTCTCTCTCTCTCTCTCTCTCTCTCCTCTCTCTCTCTCCCTTTAGTGTTATTCTAATAATCTGTAGAAAACTACTCAACAAATCGATAGAAAAGTAAATTCTTGTTTTTGATTACAATTCTGTTCTGTTAGTCGTTTCTGTTTTGATGGGAAAAAAGGATTTTTTTGAGTGAAATGAATGAATTGGATATAAACTCAAAAAATTAGCGCTTTAGCTCTTAACTCATGTAAACCTTTAATTAAAGAGTCGTGTATTTTAATGTAATTAAAAGTAGTATTTCCTAAAAAATGTGATAAATCGATAAAAAGCGTTTCGAACAGATTTCAAATTAAATATAATCGCATAAAATATTAATATTTTTCCGCTTTTTTTTTGCATAAAATGAATGACATTTGATATTCTGTTCGAGTGTGAAATGTCGTGGATTTTAGAGTATAATAAATGTCATGGATTATACTTTACATTCTTTATATATTTATCAAAGCCATTTTCATTTATAAAATGATATTGCTCAAAATATTTAATTAAATACTTCTTTAGAAATTATAGGCTTAAATCAGATATTTTCAGATTAAATGTCGTGGAGTATAATCCTGTATAGTTTAAAATTTAAACTTTAAATTAACTAAGGTGACTCTTTGAATATATCAATTTTGAAATAATGTATGTTCATTTTTAAATAGATAGAATCTTGGTAGAATTTTAGAAATATAAAACTTATTGTTCTAGATTACTTTATTTTAATAAGAGTTAAGTAACAAGTACCATCGAAACAAATCAGATATATTTGTCAAGTATAGTGCAAATACTTGCAGGTGTAAATACTTCTGTAAATACTCCTGAATAATTTAGCTTGATAACTTTTTAAACCTAAATAAGCATGAAAATCAATGTAACTAAATGAACAAGTTTATTGCTTTTTGAATTTTTAATTTGAATGGAAACTGTATTTCAGTGACAACTCTGGACACCCGAAACCTGACCCAAACAGATCACGCGGGAGATTTTGTGCGTATATTTCGGGTGGCCTACACTAAACCATTTGAAGTACCCGAAGATGTGGACCGCTCTGCATGTCTTCCACCACTTCCTCCCATATATTTATATTCACAATTGTTTTTACTCAAATCACGAAACTATGCGGACATTAAAAAAGTAATCAGCGATTGGTATAACACAGAAATCGACAAAAAAGATCCCAACTCTTTAGAGACCGGTTCCACCTCTGGCTCCGGTTCGGGAGAGTTCAGCGATATTGTGGCCGTTGCAGAGCCATCCACTTCTAAGTAAAAACAATTTAATAATAATTATTGAAAAATTGTGATGTTTTGTCTGTTTTGTGTGTTTAGGTCGAAATGTCAACTGTTGTCGTGCGAAACACTTTCGGTGTTCGCCAAAAACCAAAACGGATTTGAAGAGAGTTTCAATTCTAATAGAGTCGGTGCCCGAAACCGATGCACATTCATAGCAGTGCGACTCTATTACGACAGTGGCTTTTATTTGCATAAAGCGAAACAGGGGTTCGCCGCCTCCGTTGCCGCCGCCGTCGCTGCCGCTAATCAGACGCCCTCTCATTCAACACCGAATTCAAGTCAAGAGAAAAATGAAAAGACATCTCATTCCTGTGCTATCGCTTGAATTCAAGACTAATAATATTCACAAATAATGAAATGTTTGCACAAAAAATGATTTCATTTAAAACTCAATAATTTTGAATAAAATATTAATTAATTAAATAAATAATAATAATAATAATAATAATAATAATAATGTGTTCAAAACATAAGGAAACAGATGTTTGTTATTTACATTTACCTCAACATTTATTGTCATAAGTTGATATGGATAATTGACAAACTGATCCGGATATCAACTTTACTTTCAATTTGAAGGATCTTTGATTTTTTGGGAAATATTCTTAAAACACTTCCTTTGATTTAATTTAGAAATTATAATAAAATTTAATTTAAAAATAATGGATTCATATTATGAATATGAACTGGTTAACATTACCTTAATATTACTCAGAATATTTTATATAATTATCAGATTCTACACAAAATATGCCTTAAATCACAAGAATTGTATGAAAATGTTTTCTTTTTTAGTATCCATTTTAAAAAAACAATTTAATGAACAAAAAGTCATTGTTTTAATTACACATTAAAACTAAAGTAAGAATTTATAAGTAAATAACTAACTCTACAATTGTATAGTTTCTTAAGTGGTGTTTCTCACACTTCAATTGACATATAAGTTGGTGTTTGTGTCGACAATTTCTGTGTAAATAAGAAAAAAAAAGATTGAATTGAATTGAGAGCGAAATTAAATTTAAACTTCGAGTGACTGCCAAACAGTTTGTGGCAAAAAATTACTGCAAATGCATTGCCAGTGATATTGACTTTAAATAAACTGATTGTATGGAAAGCAGTTCTTATTTTGATCAGAGATGTGCACCACTTTATCACTGACTTTCATCTCATTCTTAATTAATGAAAGTAAAAATAGGATCAAAACATTTCAAAATTTGATTCGAATTCACTCTATTTTTTGCCATTTTTTCAAAGATATACTTTGAAAAAATACCAGTCACTTATTCAGTCTTACCAAGCTAAAAAGATATATTTTAAATTTAAATATTGTTAACTGAACATGCACATCTCTGTTTCGAAATATCTGTTTTTGTTGAATTTATATGTTATTCTAAATTGAATCTTGTTAAAGTTATAAATAATTTTCTGTCGATATTTCATAAAAAAGATAAAATTATGCACTTTTTAGTCAATATTTAATTTACACTGATTTAACAACCATGGTAATTCTATTAAGGTTGGAATCATTTGAAATTCTCAAAAAGAGATAACCTGTAAATGTTGAAATACGTAGAGAGTATTGACCATGCTAAGTTTTAAAAATAACTTTATGTCTGACTTGAACTCAGAGCACATCCATCACTAAATCATAATTTTTTTTCATTTTCTTGAATGAATAGCCGCTGTAATTATCAAATGTTTTGGAAATTTATTTGAGAGGAACGCAACAAATATTAATATATAACTGAATAAAACAACATTTTTCACATCATTTTTGACAAAAATAGAAAAATTGCAAAAAAGTTTGGATCAATATTTGCACTAAAAATACAAATAAATTATTTTATAAAAAAAACTTTAGGCTTAAAAATGTCTTATTTCCCACTGAAATAAATTTTATTAAATTGAAGTAAAAATTCCATTTTCTTTTTTGATTCTTACTCACATACCTTAACTTGGTATAGAATGCAATTTATTACCTTGATGGTTTTAATAATAACAGTAAAATTAAAAATATTTTCAGTTATTATTAAAAGAAAAAAAACAATAAATTATAAAATCAGAAAATATATGAGTATTTTATAATATTACACATCATATTATTGGTGGAAATTTTGTACCAAGTTTAGTTAATATCTAAGAAAACGTTTTTAAGGACAATTACCTTAAAGAAGGCTTTTATCAAAAAAAGACTTCAATTAAATTTCTTTTGGTTTAATAGCTTTTTATCGTAATTTCAGTTTTTTATTGTTTATCTCAACAAAACATTTTTAATCAAAGGGTTTGTGAAAGAATGTAATGAGCAAGGATAAATAGAATAAATAGATAAATGGGATAAAACCCTAATAAATACAAAAGTCATCAAATTTTCAAAATTTAGCTGAACTTTCATTTGTGTGAAATCAAAGTCGCAGTGATTTACAAATTATTATAAACTGTAATCAATATAAGAGACTTTTTAGCCGCAAAATAGAAACAAAATAATTACTAAGAAGGTAAAACGTTTTGTCGATAGTAGCGTATTTAAATTATCTTGGTAACTTTAGAAAGCTTGTGATGTATAGAAT
>JAQIXI010000652.1:0-20204 GCA_034700165.1 Galumnidae sp. Gr-Ori-00277
CATTACTGAAAACCTTTCATAAGTTATAACAAATTATTTCATAAAATATGGCAATTGTGCCACAAATTGGGTGAACATGGCAATTCTACCACTATTTGTGCGAAGTTTTTTCGTTCGAATTCTTTTTTAAATTTCTTTTATTTGTCATTTAAGGACCTTTAAAAACCCTTTTATATTGTGGGCATTACTGAAAACCTCTCATAATTTATAACAAATTATTATTTCAATTATTTTCAATAAAATTCAGTCAAATATATTTAAATTAGAATTTATTTTATATCAAATGTATTGAATGTCATTCAACTGTATTTCATAATCAGAACCTTTTTCTTCAATTTTGTTGGTATACTTCACATCACTATTCTTTGACAAAAGGGATGTCTGAAAAGGAGTGCTTCCATTGATTACATGCTTTTGAACGAACTGAACGGCACAATCACTTAATCGACTGCACGGACTCTCTTCTAATTCGAATAAAACCAAAACATTGTACTCCGGATATGGTCTGAATAAATGTTTTGGTGCGTAAAGTGTCTGTTGAGGACCAGTTGAGGGCCAATAACGGCCTAAATTGAAATCATTGAGAATTGCTATTCCTTTACCCCAACCGTCAACTCTCAGAAAAGTGTCAAAAACTTTTGAACCCTTTTGTAGTTGAAATTCAGACAAATAAAAAGTGGGAATATTTTGTCGAAACTCTTTTAATTCTTTGTTTTGTAGATATTGTTCTCTAAGTGAGTGAATGTCATCAAAATGTAGTCTTAAATGTTTCCAATCCGTCAATACTTTGGAATCTAATGTGACGTTAGATATGATTCCCTTAAAGACAGAATTGAATAAAATTAGTTTTCAATTAATATAAAAACAATTTATGGTTAACTTTAAAATCTCCTCGAAGTGAAGGTCCGGAACAAATGCGTCCCTCGTTTTCCACTAATATATGAAGAGTCGAATTAAACTTTACTTTAATCGGTATTTCAAATATCTTTTGGGTTCGACTTAAAGTTCCCATAAATTCCTATTCAAAGACATATAATTTGTCAAAAAAGTTATAAAAAATATAATAAATTACAAAATCATTGAAATATTGCACAAAAATCTGTGCCCTATCGCCTAAACCACTTATTTTAAGAACTGCCGGATCTGATGTTAAAAATGTAATGTTTGTGGAGTAGAGAACGAAACCATTTCTTTGTTTCAACTCTTCGAAAGTCATGGGATATACAGAAATGATAGCCTTTTTGTAAATACTTTGGATATCAAAAACCGACAAAAAGGGTCGCATATAAATTAGTGAAGTATTCATTTTAGGCGATGGCGTCGGCACAGGTATATCAGGTAATGGCATATACTTTAGATAAAAATAAAATTATATTTAATTATAATTGAAATATGAGATCAAATTTCAAACCTTTCCGATAACTTTTCTCAGAGCGTAATACTTGTCTGTGGGATCACCCGCTTCGTTGAGGGGCGCGTCGTAATCATAGCTGGTAGGACAGGGCCAAAACGAACCCGAGTCCATATTGGAACCGGCAGTTAACCCAAAAGAAGTACCCCCGTGAAATACATATCTAATAAAACAATTAGAAATCAGTGGAATAGTTATTGAGAGTTGGCTCACATATTGACCGAAGCATTCAATGAAAGGATCTGATCGATGACATTACAAACAGAACTGGTATTAGTGACTGAATGAGATCTTCCCCAATAGTCGAGCCAACCCGGATAGAACTCAGAGTCAACATTTGGTCCGAACTGTTGATGTCTTCTTTGAGTGGCGAATGAATTATTAGGATTACTGTCGACCCCGAAATCAACGGTCGCCAACACTCCATCTATTTTTCCACACTTAAGAGCGCCGTCGCTATCGTTATCAGTGGTGAACAGAACCACGTCTTTACCCAAATAACTAATAAATAAGTCTCTCAAATGAGTCAAATACTCGAAATCACAATCAAATCCTCCGAATTCGTTCTCGATTTGAACCATAATAATGGGTCCGCCGTTTTTGTAAAGGTATGGATACAAAAGAGGCAAAAGATATGAATACCATTTATCTATTTGCTTAATATAAGCAGGGTCACTTGAACGCAACTTCATAGAGGGATCAATTGATAGCAACCAATAGGGAAATCCCCCCTAAAGTTAAACTTTGAATTAAAAATAAGTTTTACTCTAAAATTATTTACAAAATCTCTTTCGGCGTCGATATAGGGTCCGGCCCTCAGTATAACCGACAGGTTTTGATAGTTTGCAATTCGTAGGAATAGAAATAAGTCGTTGTCGCCCTCGAAATCATAATATCCCGGTTGGGGTGAGTGAGTACTCCACTCTATATAACTGTTGAAAAAATGATTTAACGACTCCGGGATTAAACAAAATTTAGGGTCGAATTCAATAAACACTGAATCGATATTTACGTCTGAATAGCGTTAAGTCCTGCGGCCCTGTATTTAATCATACGATCCTCCCATAGAACGGAAGGGACGCGGAAATAGTGCAGAGATCCGGACACATACCGGAACTGTTGACCATCTTTTATAAAACAGTTGTTTTCAAAGTCTATTCTAAAACTTCTTTCTGTAGTTCTCTTTGTTTTCATAAAATTTGTCAAAAGTTAGTGAAAAAAAACATTTAAAGTAATGAATATTTCTTACGATTTGCGAGAATTTTATGAAAATAATTATAATTAAAAAATTAATTTTCATTTTTTTTGGGGAATCAAAACATTGATTAATCAATTAAATGACATATTTTTGTGCTGACAAACAGACTAACAAAGAGTTTTGTAATTGTTTTGAAGACAAATGTTGTTTAAACAACAATCAGTTACTATAGGAATAACACTACAGTCTATCAAACTTTTCATTGAAATTATGTTTTATTGGAAATAATAAATGTATTCAAAAACTAAATGTTATAAAAAGTTTTGAATATATTATTATGAAATGAAAATTTAACTCAAAATCAAAGTAAACAATAATTTTCTGCTGAATAATCATTAAATCGATTCCTTAGAACTCAGTTCTGATGTAATTCGAGTGAATGGTCTGTGAATGGCATGACTTTTATCTTTTATTTTTTTAAATAATAAAAGAGTCTCTGTTTTGCAATTCCTATATAAAAGTGATGTTTATTTTTACCCCAAAAGATGTTAGAAATAAATTTCAAATTGAAGTTCAAATTAGAGTTCATTAAACGGAATGACTTTTGTTATAATCAAAACTTAATTTCAATAAAATTATTGGGAAATTCACTGAAACTAAACTTTAGAAGTCATTAATTTATTCTTGTTTACTCTTATTTGCAACTTGAATGAGCAAGAACAATAACAAAGATTAGAGGGAAAATCCATTAACTGAAATTACTCTAACCCTTGGCAATTGAACTTGGAAATTCAACTCATGTAAACTAGCAAATTACTGATAATATAGGAAAATTTTTTACTTTTTTTGTGGAAAACTATTCAAGGTGAATTGTTCAAGTTCAAAGTTGTTTTGTTGATTGAAAATATTGGAAAACTTTTAGACAAAAACATTTTATTACTAAATAAATAAATAGCAAAAAATTACAATAATTACTAAATTTATATAAATTATATAAAAACAATGCATTTGTTTATGAGTTTCAAATTGGTATTAATTGACAAAAAAAACTTCGATGTAATACCTCTTCAACTAATTAATACAATTTGATGTCTCATCTCTTAAAATCTTTTAAGATAACTATTATTTCAAATTGAGCTACAAATTGATTGAATCAAATCAAATTAAAACATCTTTTGTCTGACTTTTAGCACACATTCAATAAAATCTCTTCAATAGATTATATATTAATTAGAATATAATGAGTGAGTCGTTTGTGGTATAAAAGTCTGTAATAAACTGACATATATTTAATAATAATTAATAGAATGTATTGATATATACGGTCTTAATATCGAATAACACTATTATTATATTTCGATTAGAATTCTGTAGTCTTTTAGTTAACACTTGGATTAAATGCAAGAATTGTTTTTTGGTTTTTTTTTCTGACAAATACTTATTAGAGAAAAGCCTTCTCTAAGAATATTCTATTGAATTGAATTGAGTGGAAAATTTCAATAATTTCTTAGAGATAAGTTTAACCTGCTAAGTTTATAATAGAAAGGCGATTATATGCATCGATAAATATTGGGCTGAATAAATACAAAAAGAATGATGAAGATGGTTTATCTTGGTGATTTTGTTTAGGTGGGTCAATATTCGGTTACATTGAATATTTCCACACAATTCGTCCATAAAATCAATTAATTAATAATAAGCCATAAATACTAATCATTTGAAGTCAATAATAGTAATCAATAAATATAATAATTAATATTAATAATAATATAATCAATAATTAATAGCAATTAATAATAATTCAATTATTACTCTGTTTTTTGTGTTATTTGTATTTTTTGTACCAAAGAATTAATGAATTAACAAATAAATCAAATAATTATTGATTTGTAATTTTTGGCAAATATTTCGTAAAACTAAAACATTTTAAAATCTCATTAAATAACTGATTATATAATTTATTGTGAAAAATACAAATTGTTTTTAATACTTTTTTTTCTTCTTTTAATTATTGAAAATCATTTTCTCAAATCATAATCTATTTTATGCTATTTTTTCTGTTTTCAGAATCAAATATAACTTTCGTTAAACATTTAAAGACAATATATTTATTATTTGCGACAAAATTTAGAAGACCTGAGCGTTTGAAAAGATTTTTGTCAGTGATTTGTATAACTCCCGGAGCGATAGACCCGCTGTGGAAACAATGTTATCCTTTTTTTTCAGACACTATTGGATTTACATTTGTTTATAATATCTGAGACACAAAAATACGAATAATTGAAGGCATAAATACTTATAAATCTTGTTTTGAAAATCTAAGTCAACATTCAATGATTGAGTTAAAGACGAGTCGATAATTGATTACATTATTTTGTTAACTAATTGTCGGCTTTAAGTAAAGATAAAATTTATTTAAAAAAGAGATAAACAGAGAAAAAGTGTTTTTTTTTGTGTTTTGTGTTTCACAAAAGTTTTAGAGAATTCTTGAAAAATGAGAACTCGTTTTTGTATCGACACTCAAATTCTGTGCCGTTTATTGATTCGCAAATTATTTTGTTCTACAATTAAAATATGGTTAAACTTTTTTACCTTAATTGAGACAATTTTGTTATCAAATGGACGAGGCTTAGAACACTTTGGAAGAGTTACATTTCAGAACAAATCAACAAAAGTATCCTTGATAATACCTTTTACATAGACTATAATCAGTAATAAATTATATCTTAATTTTTTGCCTCAAATTATTATTTGATTCAAATCTAGTGTTTGTTTTTTTATAGTAAAAACTTCAACGAAAATCTCATTTCTCAGTAATATTTGTGTTAAATATAGAGAAAAACATTTTTATCGAGAAATTCAATCAAATATAGATACACAACATATAAGCTCAGGACATAAGGAAAGGATAAAAATACTAATACTAATTAATGGAAATGTTCTGTTTCTAAAAATGTTCCATAAAAAGAACCATGTTCAATTGGTTGTAAAAAATTGATTACAAATATTCAGGTGAGAGACTGACTGTTACACCAATTTGTCTTTCAATTGATGTAATGTTCAACTGTCGAAATGGGTGTATAAAAGAATCAAACCATACTTGCATAGAATAATAATAATAATTAATTAATTAATAATAATAATAAAAATCGCAATCAATAATAAAAACATCATTTTTTCAACGCATTAATGAAAATTCAATAATGAGTGCAAAGATCTGAATGAAAGGTGAGTTTTGTCTCAATAGTCAATACAATAATCAATAGCTTTTTAATTAGGAAATTAACTTTACTTTAATTGAAAACTTATTTATCAATAATTAGTTTTAATGAATTCGGAAAATGACTTTTTTTTGCTAAAATGAAATTTTTCGCATTTTTCTCACCTCTTATAGTGATTCTATTGGCAGTCGATTTGTTGAAACAACGCAACAATAACTGAGACATTTTTTGCGATATGTGTTAAATACGCTTTTTTTGACAAAAACTTTGATATTCTGGCAAAATATTTGAGTTCCGCTCAGAATATGTCAAATGAATGAATGTTCCAAAAAACCATTGAATACGTGAATAAACAATTGACTGAATTATTCAAAACCTTATTATAATAATTCAGAGAAATTGTTTGAAACAATTTTAATGTAAGTCAACAAACAGTCAATTTGTGACTCAAAGGATTCAGTCGTTTATAGTGAGCGGTGTTTCTAATAATTATTAAATACTAATAATGAGATGTTTAGGCGATGGCTCAGCACTCCTGCCATCGGATAATATAGACTAACAATAGATACACAACTTTTAAATGCATTTTATATCTTAATATTATATCAAAATCAACACATAATTAGTCGATAAATATATTTCTTAGAATAAAAGGTCGAAGACTTTCCTTTTAATAGACTTATAGCACTCTCTACTCATTTATATCCCATTATCTGATTATATCATACTTTTCATTGTTATTATTATTATTTATTAAATTAAAATACAATAAATAATAAATAATAAAATTAAAACCAAAAACAAACGGATTTTTTTCATCAATAATTGTGATGTTATTTCAAGTGAAGGAAATAATTATTACAATTCAATAATAATAATAATAATAATTATAATAATAATAATAAACACAACAAAAACATATTAATCATACAATAATTAATAATAATAATAATAATAATAAATCAAATAATAAATGAAAAGTTTTTTTTAAAAAGTCTTTCAATTCTTCGGAAAGAAAGCAAAACACAAAATATAAAACAAACAAAAAAATTGCTACAAATGTTTCAACTAATTTCAGACATTTAATCAATTAATTAATGAAATAATAATCAGTAAAAAAAATGTGGAGAAAAAAAAATTAAATTTCAATTCAAACAAATGATATAAATAATTGTAATAATAATAATTAATAATAATAATTCAAATACAAAAATCAAATGGTATGAAAAATATCTATTTATAATATACTGTATAATAACTTAAAAGAAACAACTTTTCTACTCATTTAACAAAACAGCAAAAGATATAAATAATAGAATAAATTTGTCAAAAGAATAGTAATATTTTGCTTTTTTACTGGAATTCCTAATCAAACTCAGAATAATGTCTTTATTTTTGTTATCATCTCATTTGTGTTTGGGATGAGAGCAGAAAATTACTGATAATTGTTTGGACACAAAACAACAAAAAAAAAAGAAATACTTTAATGATTTGATTGCAGTGTCGGTTAAATTGTGTATTAATTTGTGGTAATAATTAATGGAAATAATTTGTGCAAAAGTATATTATGTATTGTTTGCAAAAGTGAAGAGTAAAGCAGTCATTCTGGGCTTTAATTAGCAGCTAATCATCCATTCATTACAATTTGATGACCAAAAAAAAATCTTAAATTAATTAAAAGTCAATTATTCATTCATTCAAATAATATTCATTTGCGAATCATATGATTAGAAACAGATCTTTAGTGTAATAATAACTAAACAAATAATTAAACAAATGAGAGGAACAAAAATCTTTCTAAAAAACCTCTTAAATAATTAATACAAATAATTGAATGCAAAAACAATATAACAAATTAATAGTTGTTCTTCAAAAATAATTTACTCATAAAAAAAAGGATATAATGATTGTTACAATCGGTTGGCAGTAATAATAATTGAAAGTCTCATCCATTAAAAAAAGTGTATAAAAAAACAGTTGATTTCAATTTGCATTTTTAAGTAGTCTTTCAAAAAACAAACGGAAAGTCAAAAAAAAATTTTGATTTGTATTTTGAAAACATTTTTTTAGAAACAAATAATTTTATAAAAACAAAAGAAAATTATAAACTAAACTGAAATAAAATAAGTTTTTTTTTCAAATAACAGAAGTCAAACAAAATATTCAAATGTTTTAATACTAATAAAACAAAAGCTCACAAAATAACTAAATTATTAAAAATCTATTAAAAGCCAAAAGTATTGCTTAAAGAATGCAAAATATTTTGAAAGATCATTGAATTCTCTTTTCGCTGACATTTGTATAGCGATCGGCATAAAACTAGACATCAATTTTGGTTTCGCTCTCTTTTGGATAATAATATCAATAATTAAAACATACTTTCAATAAACTAAAGACATTTGACTTTCATTCAAATCCTCAAAAGTAGTTACAACTCAAACAAATGCCAAAATATTAATAATTATTAATTAAATTAACGAAAATTAAATCATAACATAAACTCAATTTTCTACTAAAAAAAAACAGTGTTTTTTGAAAAATAATTGCCTTTCAATCAAATGATGAAATGCTGAGAAAAGTGTGTCTTTTGCTGTTAATTAGAAATTTGAAACTAAATTGAAATCAAACGTTGAGATCAAAATTGAAACTTAATATCGATGTCTGAAATAATTATTAATAATAATTAAATAAATTAATAAACAAATTAAAAATATTTAACTGCGCTAAGGGTTCAGCGATTATTTGCTTAAACGGTTAGGGTTTAGGGCAGACAAAAAAACGGATTACTTGTGAATAGCAATCAAAATATTGAAAATTAAAAATCGAGAATTAGTCCAAAAACTAAATGTCCATAACTATGAAAACGTCAATTAATGAAACTATTGGTAATCGAGTCAAAGCTCTCCTCAAAAAAATTTCTAATAATAAATACGACATAAAAATAATTATAAATAATAATTAGGAAAAAAAACAGTAATAATTAAAATTGGGTTCAGAAATAAAGAAATGAGTGTCAGTTTTCGCACAGTCTGTAGGCGTAAACACATTCCTAATTAGTTTGAGACCAAATGACGGGATTTAAAAATTGTTGTTTTTGATGAGCTATTTTGCCAAGCTTAGTTTAAATTTAAAACAGAACTTTCATATATTTTTGGATAAGAGTTGACTAGTAATAAGAAGTGGGGATTAACTCATTTGTTCGGAAATAAATCAATAAATGGCCGATAAATGCGACAATAAATCAATAGTAATGCCAATTATTAAACAATCATTGATTTAAAAATAATTAATAACTTATAATCAAATAATAAAATAACAAAAATTAAAATAATAACTAATAATCAATCGGTTCTGCGATCGATATTATCAACTAATAATCAAATCATGAAAAGCAATACTATTGAAGAACCAAAAAAAAACGCATAAATAACTCATCAGAAACAGTGAGAAAAAAGGGGTGCAATCAAAGCAAAGATTTGTCACTATTATTGGGATTATGATAGATGACTAGCCATAGGTATAAATAGATATTAATTGATATAATATGTATATATAATATATATATATATTAAAGTATTTTTTCGGTTTTTGCGTTTATAATAATTAAACTAAAACTAAATTTAAATAATAATTCAGCGAAAAAAAACAAAGTTTTGAAAAAACAGATGAAACAATAGACCAGAAAATAAAGTCAATAATCAATAATAATAATAATAATAACAATTATATCAAAATCCAAAGTCTTATCTATCTATCAATGATTTCCACCGTTTTGTCCGAATACTCGACACTCTTCTAACAAAAATCTAATAAAAATTATTAATCAATTATTGCTTTTCACAGCAAAACATTTACTTCTTTTGTTTTGTAAAAATGATTTCTTGCTTTTATAGCTTCCGATTATTCACTTTTTTAAAGGACAACAAAATTTGTTATTAAAAATCAATTGAGTTTCTCATCGAAAAACATCCATCGATTAGATTAATCATAATTTGTCTTTCATTCTCTCAAATATAGAAGATCTCAACCAAAAACACACTATAATTAAGAGTCTTTGAGAAAAGATACCTTGAACAATCTTTTCTTATACTCAAATTCAATTAGATTTTTCTCAATATATAATAATTATATATAAAAATAAATAATAAAAAACTGGAAAAAACGCAATCAATATAATAATCAATAAGTTATGTAATAATTGATCCCTTAATTCGAGTGAGAATTTTATCTCTCAATTAATATTAATTTTATAATTTAATATCCAATTCAACGATCGTTTTTTGGCGCTAAAATAATTCAATAAAAACAGTTTTTAGAACAAAATAAATGAAAAACAAAATGTGATTTTGTGTTGAGTTTTGCGCGAAAAACACTTCATTTGATCGAAAAAAGTATAAATTAAAGTCTGGTTTTCGGTTATCGAATGGTAAGCAGTTTTCGATTTAACCGAACAGTTCGGAACTGACGGAAAGACAGAAATGTGTATAAATCGTGCAAAATATGACAATATATATGAGAACGTCTAACAAATACCAGAGGCGGCCACCGCTGCCGCCAATGACTGCAGTTGAAGATATCGGTAAATATAAATGCGATAATCTTTGGAGGCCAGAACTACACTGTTGTCATCCATGAGGGCCACATCAAAGCATTGAGCATGCTTCACCTTTGATTCCAGTGCGTTCACCAGACATCCGTCTTGAGTGAAGATCGTTATGTTGAAGTTATTGTGGTTATCCGCGACCAGTATCTCTCCGGCCTCATTGATGCAAACGCCAATCGGGTAATTCGTGAGACCTTCACCACCGATTTGGCGCAAAAAGTTGCCGTCGTATGAGAAGACTTTGACGCAATGCGCCCGATTGTCGCTTATGAAGATCTCCTGTTTGTCGTTAACCACAACTCCATTCGGGAACTCTAAGTGTTTACTGCATCCGAACTTTTGCAATACATTTCCGATTTGATCGAAGATTATGACTCGCATTACCTAAGAGTTGGAAACAAAGATTAAGTAAGAGTTTTACTTTGGCTAAAATTGAGTCGAGCCATACCTTGCATTCCACAACAATAATGCGTCCCTTATTATCAACGGTCACACCTCTTGGGTGTTGCAGAATATTTGCGCCGAACTTACGAACGAACTGTCCGTATTGGTTGTAGATCTGGATTTGATGAGTGGGCGACCTTTCGGTGACAATTATATCTCCCGACTGTTTGACAACTGCCACTCGATTTGGATACAAAAGTTGACCGTCTCTTTTGCCACATTCTCCGAATTGGAATTTGAATCGACCCTCTTTATCAAAGATCTGAATGCGGTGGTTGTTTGTGTCGGCCACTATTATGTCGTTTTGCGCATTCACTGCAACTCCTGTTCAACAAATCAATATAAATGTCAGAAAACGTAAAGACTTTTAGTATTGAGTAAACGCTTAAATCAAGAGGTGTTGTGAAACTACAAACGCATGAGTTGTCAGAAGAAAAAGAAAAAAAGTAATAAAAATAGAGGGAAAATACCTGAAGGTTCGGTGAACTGGCCCTCCATAACACCGAATTCGCCGAACTTGCAGTGATATATCATTTTCTGGCGCTTTATTTGAGACTTTATTGGCAAAAGAGATGAGGCAGAGATCAGTTTTGCCGATAAATCAATTACGGGATCAGACAGTGCATTGAACTGTTCTGTTAAGGTTGCGCTGCCATTAGTAAACAGTGCTGAGTCAGGTGATGAGCCCGAACCGCCGCCACCACTGCCACCGATAGACCACTTTTCATAAAACATATTAAGTGGGTCTGTAATTGAGGCCGAAGAGAACGGTCGGATCGATGAAACGGATGACCCGTTATTACATGAATTGGTTGTGTTTGAGCCAAAACGCTTTGACAACAGACTTGATGTCGAGTCGAAGCCATTTTGATAGATAGTAGACGACAGACCATTCGGACGACTGATTGGCGGTTGTTTGCCGTCACTCGAAGAGGAACGGATATAACCGAATGTATTTCGGATTCCGACCTATAGTTGAATATAAATTCAATTAATTTGGAGTAAATCTCAGTTCAAAATAAATAATTAAAACCAATATTTAAATGAATTAAAGTTTAATAAACTCATTAAACAAATATATATTCTAATTGTTTCCTAAATTAAAGCTTTTCATTATATAATCTATTAGTTTATGTATTAAAACTAAATTAATGCATAAATTTACGCTAAATTTCAATTAATTATTCAATTTTAGCGGAAAAAAAGAACAAAATTTCCGATAAATTCATTTAATCTAAAGACTTATTTAATGAAAAAAATAGGTTCAGAAGTCGTAATTTAAGTGTTATTTAACTTTTCGGTCAATAAAAGGTTTAAAAAAATAAACAAAAGCCTAAGAAAACATTATATTTAGATGTTTTGTGCGGTAAACCAAACGAATTATATTTATTTAATTGTGTTTTTATACTTAAGTCAAATTAAATAAATATTGCAATTAATATAGTCTTGAATTAATGAATACAATTACACACAAAGGCTCTGAAGAATTGCTGAAAAAACCCGATACTAATCTAAAGGAGAAGATTGTGAGTCAATTAAGGCTCCGGTCTCTCACACCAGTCATGAACTTCATATTCGAGTTTAATAACAAGAATTTTAAAGAGAGGGGAAGACATAAACACCACTCGCGTGACAAAAGATGTGGAATCAGTAAAAATAAAGAAAAAGCAATAAAACAAATGAAAAATCTTTAATAAGAGAATAACCAGAGTTTTATATCTGCGGTACGACTATATTGGAAAACATTTCTCAGAAAAAAATGTTTCACATATTTATATACTATAAATATAACCATAAAAGTGGCGAAAAGGACAGAGTCCTAAACACAGAAATTGATATAACACTTATAAAATTTTTAAGTTTCAAAATAAATGTTTGCGAAGAAAATCGATAAAAAACTATTTGAATGACAGATAATGAAGAAAAAACGATAACAAATACAACACTGAATGCAATGACACTTAAATGAATTTAAAGAAAAAATAACAGAAATTAAACTATTCTTTACTCAGAATCTGAGAACTTTGAACTTCTGATATCAAAATCTCTTAAAAAGTTTGATTCAAAGCAACAAAAAAGTAATTCGAGACAAAGAAAAAAGAAATATATAATAAATTAATTGCTATTTTAGACTCGTATTAACCATTGCTTTGAATCTAATTTTATTGTTATTCTCAACACAAATGACTAAATTTTGAGTTCATATGAAAAGCTGAGAACCCGAAAGCTTTGATTATTTTCAAATACATTTTCATTAGTAGACAGACATCAAGAATAGAGGGAACGGAGTTTGACTTTTATTTATACTTTTGGCTAAACATATAATGATTGCGTATATAATCTAATATTAAGCGGACGTTAACCACAATTTTCTTTTTTACAAATAAGGCGTTTACACACGTCTTTCCAGCCATACATCCGATCACAGGATTGTAAGGACTATTCAAAATCGATTTCATTTGCATCTGGTTTTCAATTCAGACTAATTAAAGTGAAATACATTACCTAAAAAATGCTAACTTTTGTATCTCATGAGATCACAATTAGAAGTGCATAGAATAAGGGCTTCAATAATGAAAGTATGCATTAATTCTGCTTTTCATGAGAAGTCTTATAATAGTATAACTCATAAAATATTCCCAAATATATTAAAAATAATTCCAAATAAAACAAATATTAATGCAATCATAAGAATAACCGAATCTTTTTTAGACCCTTAAATAGACTCTAATTTAAGCCAAAACTATAACTAAAATATACTCAAAGAAAAATGTGATTGACTTCAGATAAAACATTCTTTCAAATAACAAATTGATATCAAAACGAAATTCGATGTATTTTTAATTTAAATCTTTCAGTTTTGAGTTTGTGTGTGTGTGTGTGTGTGTGAGAGAGAGAGAGAGTGAGAGAGAGAGAGAGAGAGAGAGAGAGAGAGAGAGAGAGAGAGAGCCATTTCATGGTTATGTTTACTCAGATAAATGATGAAAACGAGAGAACTATTAAAAAGTTGATTAGTTATCAAACAATCTTTTGCTCTCATATGAGAAAAGGGAGGAAAGCAAAGGTCAACGAATTGGTAATCATGCAGAATATGATTCCCCATTAGAATATGCAGACAACTCTCAACAAGAAGTATATTAGCAAAAGAGAAGTAGAAAACCAAAGCATAACCCTATCAAACAAAATATATGACTTTAGAAAATCAGTGAATCACTTCTTTATAAGAGTATGTCTGACAACTAAAACACTATCTGACGAACAAATTTCCAATAAAAAAGTGGCGAATGAATAATCGGGGAATTTTTCTATGACTAACATAAAAAACTGAGTAAATAAAGAAAAATTACACCAATTGTTGCCAACATTTGTCCATTAAATCGATTAATTATGTGCATAAAAATAGAGCACAAATTTCTATTTATGCTAACATTTCAGTAAAAACAGCCCTAAATTAAAGTTAAATTATTTCAATCCATCATTAATTCATTGCTTATATTCATTTGAAAACAATTGACTTCATTTCAAAGAAAAACATTTACTTCAAATTAAATAAAGAGATAAAAATGTTGACAAAAAAACAACAAATATTCAGTAAAATGTGGTATAAAGTCAAAAGTCTTGAGATGTTGTCATACGATAAGAAATGTGCAAAAATTAATTACTCTTTAAATCATGACTTAATTGACTAAAAAAACACATTTCCACTAATTTTTCAGTTCTTATGTCATTTAAAGTAAGACATCTCTCAAAATGATGAGTCAAAAGATGGTAGAGGAGTGTATGGCAAGTGGTAAACAAGCCTATTATCACCTAAAGAGCATGTACACTTGTGCTGAGTTCAACAAACCAGCAATTTCTTGTGGAAACCAAATATCAAACAAAAACCAAAAAACAAATAAATAGTCAAATGGGAAACGAAAATAATAGTAACAGATTAGGGAACAACTCATTAACTAATATTTCTCATTATTATTATAACCCAATACTGGACTTAAACAGGAAAATATAATATTCTGTGTCCGATTCCCTCTCCCCTCCACTTTTCTTTCTGTAATGTAAACAAATATATGTCTGACTCCGACTCTTATGTTTCATAACTGTCTAATGCTATCGAATGCAAGTCATTCTCATTGAGGATATGTTGACTTACGATTCGATATATTATTTATTAGAAAAACAGAGCATTAGTTTCGATATATATTTGAAAAACGGGCGAAACCTAAACCTAAATCTAAATCTGGAGAATAGACAGACATTGAGAGACAAATAGTTGATTAGCGTTTCTAAAATCGCAGCGAATGGAAAGAGAGATGCGGTGCAGTGCAGAGGATCGGAGGAATAGGAGGAGGAAAATGTTTTTCATTAGAGTGGAGGGTATTAACTGACAGTCCAGACGTGTGTATCGATAGCCATGGATTATGTTTTTGAGTCCAACTTTCAATTCATAGATTAGCGACGAATACTATTTGAGTGCAGAATTGGGACACACAAAGAGCAGACACCTTTTCCAACAGTTTTGTCTGTACTCTCACCCATATATTCCTATTTACAATAGAATGTTATGCCTCCCTCTCTTCTCCTCCCTTTCCTTCTCTCGACTATTCTAGGATTTTATCAAAGCGTTGGGGTTTTGTTTACGAAAAAAACGTTAGAAAAGCGTTTTCTGGTCTGTCATTGAACGCACAGCACATTAAGACCATAACGAAGAGAGAGAAACATCGAAAACATCGTCGTATTCATACAATGGAAATGTTTCGATCGGTAACGCATGCACTCAACGGTTACTTTTGGGAAACTCTGTTCTAATGCATGTCCTCTATATATAACATGACTGAGCGCTAGACATCAGCGACTCTTTTTAATCAACTATTTTCGACTAAATCGATGCGAACTTGAACTCAATACAAGAGTTTACGCCAACGGAGTCTGAGCCTATGTTTTAGAGGTTAACGTAAAGCGAAGCTCAAAACAGAATTCATTCGCAAAACGAAATTACATTCAAATCAAAGACTCTTCAGATAAAAATCAATAAAAACAGAGAATATTTGCGCAAAAATAAAGTTATTACATATAAAGGCATAAAAGACATACCTGAATAGCTTGGTAATTTGACACAAACTCCAACTCATGTGAAGGTATGTTTGCGTCCGGATTAAAGTTGAGAATAGCCTGTAGTTTGCTGTCAATGACTGACTTGTATTGAATCATTTCTGCCGCCGACGCAAACTTTCGCGTTCTGTCCATAAACAACGAAATCTGTTGTGTCTTACGGACCGCTTCTTCCACTTTGGATGTCAAGAGAGTCAATGAGACCATACGAGAGTTGAATATATCATCCAATTCTTTAAGGAATTCCATTTTAGTCTCCTCAAGCATTGATAGGTAGAACTGATAGGCCTCTCCTATCTCTTGCTGTGCCTTTTGGTGTTGCAATTGTAGGCGATTAGTGACCTGATCCAGGGTCTTCAGTGTGTGACTCAACTCAGACATCTTAACCCTACCCTCGTCTACCATTCGGGTCAATTGTTCCACCTATTAATCAAAAGGTATTGTTTGAGTTTTTCGACATTTAAATCAAAAACAAATTAACGACAAAATTATATAAAAACGTTTCTATAAATTATAATTGAGTTCATTGTATGTGAGTAGAGAACAGACAAAATATAGACTTTTAAAGGAAAACATAAAATATATTTAATTTTTTCTTCAGTTTTATTCCTTTTTATATAAAATAATAATAAAGTTATTGAACTTCTAAACGGAATAATAAATAAAATGGGAATAAATAACAAAAAGAGTGATATATAGAGAAAGAGAGTGAAAAGAGTGAGTGAGTGAGTGAGCAAAAACAGGGGGAGAGGGGGTGACGCCAAAGGGGGAGTTTAGACAGCAGTCGGAGAGCGGTAACGATAAAAATCTCGAACAAAAAGGTTCAATAATTTGTTTGTTGGAGTCGACAGACATTGGATGGAGAGAGGGATCAACTCAAGCGTAACACAAATGAATGAATTTAATCAAAAGTGAATTAAAAAATTTGAAAAACACTTTCAGAGAATAGTCGGGTCCAATACCACAGAAATACACGATTTTGTTGGCATTCATTCCTAACATTTGTCACAATTTATTCAAACAAATAATTGACAACAATTTACACATAAAGACATACAAAGACTGATCGCCAGCGAACACAAAGACAATGAAATGTTACCTGTTTTGGTGCGGCATCGGCCAAATACTCGTGGTCATGCAGTCCTTTCGGGTGATCAAATACACAACACTCCTTACAGAGGGGAACATCACAACTGCGACAGTAATACTTCATTTCTTCGGAGTGTTTTACGCAAACCACTGGTCTTTGATGGTTAGGGATATCTTTTTGTTGTGGTTCGCCCAAAGTCATGACCCGATGGCCTTCGAAGCAATGCATGAATTGGTGGGCCATAACACAGTTGGGGCACAAGAAATTGGCGCAATCAAAACAACGCGCGACAGCCGCCAACTCTTTACTCTTACATCCGGTGCACGAAATGCTTGCATTTGACGATATGCTGGCGTCCAATACTGCGATCTGTTCCAACATATTGACAGTGGCGTAGTCTGACAGTAGACCTAACCATAACACACATTCAGTACAGTTGACACACAATTATCTTAAGAGTAAATCAAAACAAAGGACTTACCGGCGACGCCGTTGGAAGGCAGGAGCGACTCGTGGCCACAACCGGGACATTTGATGCGATCGGGAGAGTCCAGTAGTTTCTCGAGACATGTCTGGCAGAAAGTGGCGAAACAACAGGCCATCACTTTTGGCTGAACGTATGCTTCGGAACAAAGCGGACATTTGCTCAGCGATGAAGCGATTAGTGGCGGCGACGAAGAGGTTAGCGATTGTCTGTGCGCTACTGAATGATGGTTTGGCTCATTATGAGGACTACCGTTTGTGCCATTAGTGGGCAGTGAGGGCACATTTGGTCCACCAATTGGTCCGTTCGCCGAATTTGAAGTAATGAGTTCGGCTGCGATGTCGTTGATTGTAGACAAAGAACAGGTCGATGACAACGACACCGATGATGACGAGGCCAGTGTTGCCATCATTTCGGTGGTTATGGCAGTCGTTTCACTAATTTATTAAATCAAACAAAGTATTGATTATAGTCTTCACGAGTGAAACAGTTTTTGGCTTTTGTTTTGTTTTGACTTCAGAGGACTTATTGTCACAACTTTTAAAAACTTAAGACAATTTCGGTGACAATCATTCAAATCAATAGACAGTCATCTAAACCATAGATATGTCGTTAATTTGTGTCAATACAATTAAAACCAAATTAAAAATTAAATCCAAAATAAGTAATTGTTGTCTAACATTATGTTGAGTTCAGTAATATTTTTGAACAAAAGCTGAAAAGCACTGCAAAACTCACAAACACTTCAAATACAATACTATTCAGTATTAGAGTTCGTAAACCAATAGAAATGCGATGCAATACTCAGCAGTCTTTCACTTCTCTCAGTTGTCCCTCTCTTT
Organism: Galumnidae sp. Gr-Ori-00277; assembly: GCA_034700165.1. Classification (NCBI taxonomy): domain Eukaryota; kingdom Metazoa; phylum Arthropoda; class Arachnida; order Sarcoptiformes; family Galumnidae; species Galumnidae sp. Gr-Ori-00277. The sequence goes on from JAQIXI010000652.1 coordinate 18,403, forward strand.
CGCTCAAAACTCTCTTTGTCTGACTCACACCAAAGCCATTGCACTCACTCTCCATACCAGAGCCAACCCTCCCTTCGCTTTCAACTCAACCGATCTCTAGTGAGTGACGAAACATACACTCAATGCTCTTTGTATCATATCATTCATACACATATGCGGGTATTACCTTTTTCTTGACTCAACTACACTTTTTACTACACTACTATTCCTCTCAATTGACATAAAAGTACGCAATAGTTTTACTAGGTATGACTATGTGTCATGGTCAGTTTTTGTTTCTAAGTTGATTCATATGAAAATCAATAGTTTATGTTTTGCTAAGTCCGGCCAAAAGCGACACTCAATAGATGTGAACAAATGCTAAAAATAGTGAACACACCCTCACATATATGAGACACCCCTTACCCTTGATTGTGGTTGGACTCTACCCACAGCTTAAATAATACGTAAAGTATTGAACACATTGTGTGCAAAACCATATATAACCTAAAGTTTAGCTCATTTATAATGAACGCCAAAATCAATACTCAGATGAAAGAAGACATGAAATCTGATAAAATCTGAGGAATTTATTTATGGAATTCAAAATTTGTCCAAAAATTATTGTTGAATATATGAATTTGAGCCAATACTCACGGATCAGTTACTTATATTAGCAAGGCACTATCTTAATAGGTTTTAGTGGTGTTAATTGTTTTCAAAGTCAAATGTGAAATTCAATCCATATTCTGTGCTTATAAGAGATGGACATAGTTTTGATTAAACCTTAAATATATACAAAGACATCTAAAAATAGGTTGTCGGGGTAGGGATGTATACCCATAGCACACCATACTATGCCATTTCCATTTCCATTGAGAACACTCTGACCTCCAACACTATAACACTATTTATGCAATTTTTATTGGTTCGACATTTGACGCTATTTTTGCTTTAATTGATTGCAAACAATATCTCATCAAAAGATCTCTCATTTTCTCACATTTTATGAAAATGTTTTTCTATTTCAAACTAAGAGGCGATCCTTTTAGACATTTCATATCACCAATCAATATGTTTACTGAGGAATTGAATTACTAGGAGAGAGAGGGAGTGCGAGAGAGAGAGAGAGAGAGAGAGAGAGAGAGAGAGAGAGAGAGAGAGAGAACTCATATGAAAATTAAGTCAAATATCTGTTTTTGATCAAATGATTCGCAAATTAAACACAAATATAGTATTTATTGAATTTTCGGACATTAGTTAAACACAATTCTAAAAGTCTAATGGCTTTTATAGCCATTGCTATAAAAAGTGTGGCCAATGAACTGAAGTGTAGAACCATTTGAAACCCAAATATAATATTTTTTGTGACAAATCATAGTTTTGTTTATATAATTCAAAAATACTGAAAGAATTCCAAAAATAATTTAAAATATATTATAATTTCTTCAAAATTTGTTAAAAAGTTTAAACGATAAGGTCTTCGATAGTATTATTGCAAAGTCTTTTGATTTGCATAGAAAACAGGGTTGAGTATCACAGCACAGGGCTGTCCACCGGTACCAACAACTCAATTATGCTTAAAAAGGCCCGGAATTGGCAATTGATCGGCCGATCCCTTAACTTTTCATCCGCTATACTTCACTTAATTTGCATAAAATAGTGGGTTTGACCGACCCTGGTTAGATTGTTGAACTAAAATTCTTTTTTTTTGTGAATTTTCAATGAAATAATATATAATATAATATAATACAGTCGTCAACCTATCGGGTGAAGTGGTTTGGGAATGGAATTTACTTCACCCGAACGGTTAGTTCACCCGA
>JAQIXI010000653.1:0-20159 GCA_034700165.1 Galumnidae sp. Gr-Ori-00277
AGATTTCTTTTACTCGATTTTGATTTCGAGTGATTTTCTTTAAGAATACGTCTATTGGTTGGAGTGCTTTGAGTTAAACGCATTCGTTTTGGATTAGGATTTGATGGAGTCGTTCGCTTTCCAGAAGTTTCCAACCAATTGGTTAGAGAAGAAAATAGACGGGTATTAGTCGAGGGTGGGGTCAGAATATAGTTTTGTATCTCTTCTTTGGTCTCGATTTCAGTAATTTTGGGAATTAATGCTTCACTTTTAACTTTCTTGTCATTAGGAAAATCAGGAATTGATTCATTCAAAAGCGACCATTTGTTAACATTTTGGTCATCACTACAGGTGTAGATATCGTACCAAATAGGATCTGATGCTATGGCAGTAACTTCTTCGTCAGAATGGGGTAAACAACAAATTGGAGACACTTTTGTAACACTTGAACTCTTGAATTGATTTTTATCGAGTGACCAAATTAGAGATTTTCCGTTCACTGAACCACTAATTAAATATTTAGCGCCAAAAGTATTAATTCGCGTAAAGTTATTGATTTGTGCGCCGACACAAACAATTGACGGCAAATTATTGTTTCCGGGATATCCATAAATATTATGGTCACTACAACTGGCAAACAATCTATAGTTTGGATCAAATGTTAAACACGTGAAGCCATGCGATGGCAAACCCTTCTTTGAACTTTGGTATAACTCTTTGATTGGCGTCGGAATAGTTTTACTGATTTTATTTCGCCGACATTTCCGTAAATCCCATACTTTGATAGTTCCGTCATTCGCACCACTGCTGTATAACTGACCGTTTAATTGATTAAAGACAACACACGTGACACTACTCAGCGGTGAAGTCTTTTGTGGCTTAACTTTTGGCGATGATTTAATCGAAGGTAATTTACTTAAATGTGCTTGGTCTATCACTATAACAGATCCGCCTATAGTTATATTCAAATGTAATTAAAGATATTCAACAAAAGAAGATAATTAAGACAAACCGCGTCCACATCTGAGATCCCATATCTTTATGAGTCCATCGCGAGAACCGCTCGACAAAATGTTTTCGTCTTTAAAGTCAATTGATTTTATGGATCCGTTGTGAGCGAAGTCATAGGAATATATCTTTTCAGCTAAAGATTAGAATTAAATATCAATTCAAACCATTTCTGTCATACCTGTGTTTATGTCCCAAATTATAATAGATTTATCACCGGAAGCGGTTCCCAAGTGATGATCAAATTGTTTCCTCCACTTCACATCAAATATAGCGTTATTATGAGCCGTCCATTTGTTTGACTCTTTCATTGAGTTTTTGTTAATAAGAGCCACATCTCCGCCATCGTTGGCCACCGATAATAGGTTACCATTAAGAGAAAGTGCGAGAGGAGGGGCCCCAACCTATTCATAATATTAATATTTTTTAAATATACTTAAGTTTACAAATAAAAGTCCATTACATCACTTTCATCAATGAACTGATACTGTCCACAAAGAGACATCTCTTTAAAGGCCGACTCAATTGTCTCTAATTTATTAAATTGTGTTAAACCGGTTTCTCTTTTAAATAAGAATTTGGTTAAACTCATTATAATTGGATTTATTCAAAACGTTAAGAGCTTTGATTCAAATAAAATCTTTTGATAAAAACTTCATAAAACAAAATCAATAAATATTTTTGCGCCAAAAGTTTGATATAAAAAGGATTTGAGATTTTGTTTGAGATTTTCGGGAAAAAACCGGGAAATCATTAATAGGTTTGAATGCCTTGAATAATAAATTGAAAGCAAAACAAACGAAGTCCTCTACTTTTCTTATGCTGTCCTCTCAGAGAGTGTGAAGAGAGTCTCTCAGAGAGTGCGCACATCATTGAAGACCACATTTTAATGCATGTGTTGGCAAACCTTTTAATTTGAAGTAAATATTTGTAAATCTGTTGACAATGACATCGACAGCGGTTCGGATCCATCCGGTGGTACTCTTCAATATAGTAGACATCTATGAAAGGCGTAATATTGACGCCCAACGGGTTATCGGAACACTTCTGGGAACTCAAGACAAGAGTGGAAACGTCGAAATCAGTAATTCGTTTGTAGTACAGCACAGGGAGGCCAACAACGAAGTGGCCATTGATATAGAAGTGGCCAAAGAGTTGTTTGAATTACATCGAAAAGTGAATCCAAACGAAACAATCGTCGGGTGGTTCGCAACCGGAGGTAAAGAAGTCAACGAATACTCAGTTGTTATTCACGACTATTACTCTCGCGAGACATCAAATCCGATACATTTGACGGTCGACCCATCGGAAAGGGGTCTGAATATCAAAGCCTATGTTTCGACGCCTTTTGGAGTTCCCGGAAAAAACACGGGAACAATGTTTTCACTTTTGACAGACGTTTGCGTCGCCGGCGGTTATGACCCGGAGATGATTGGAGTGAAGGCATGTATGTTGGCGTCGGGTCTGCCCACTCTCGGCAAAAGCCAATCCGTAGAGAGTGAATTAGAAATGATTATACAAACGTCACAAAAGGCTCAGGAAATCATTAAAGTTATCCTTCAATTTATTGACGATAATATACTTTCGGTCAATAAATCAGTTCCGGGGAATAGTAATGATATCGGAAGACAACTGATGGCAATGGTTGAGAGTATTATGCCTTTCGGTGGCGACGATGACGACGCTCTTAACGCCAATCTGAAGGACCTCTTAATGGTCGTCTATTTGGCAAATCTTAGCAAAACTCAACTCATGTTAAACGAAAAATTAAGTTTACTTCCAATCAATTAATTAATGATTTATTTGTAATTATTTTTCTTAACATAATTTCAAACGATTTATAAATATCTTTGAATTAATTTTTATTAATTTAAATAAATGACTGTTTTTTTCCACAATTTTTCGTTTGTTTTGTCTTTCAGTGATTTTGTTTTTAAGTTTCAATTTATCTTTGAATTAAAGTCGAAATGACTTTTACTTTCTTTCATATTCTTAAAGGATATGTGGTTTTACCCCGAAATACATTCAATGAGTGATTTTCACGACTCCAGAGAGTGTTTATCACTCAATACATTAGAATTAAGCCCTGAATATGAGGTAAAAACTGAAGAAAAACTTTTAATTATTAAATGTTTGAAACAAATTATGGGTAAAATTTAATTCAATAATTTCCTTATCATTAAAATAGCCGAAAGTCACTCGAAATCAGATAATTGAGGAAAAGGTAGTAAAAGACATACTAATAATGACCTCAATTTCATTAGTATTCGGATACAAATGTAGAGCAGAGGAACTCTATTGCGAAATAAGCACTCATTCCGTTTATATACAACGTTTTGTTATATCGACCGTTTGCTTCATTTTAATCTTATTTTGTGGGCGAGAAATACATATCTGAAAAGTTTAGGGGTTTGTCCTCAATGTTGAGACGACGTTCTTAATGAATGAATTGCTCTTTATTTGGTTGGAGAGGAGTTTACATTTGAAAGTGATTTCTTAGCGAAAGACTGTCTCTGATTGGAGTCATTCGGTTATTGCAATCCATGTGACTATTTGTCACATATTGTGTCACATATTTTAGACCAAAATTTTATTTTTAACTGAAAGAGAGCTCACAATCGGATTATCTGATCGACACGACATTGAAGAGGACGTCAACTGAAGACAAATATTCATTTTAATAATATTATGTTTTAAAACGATTCCGGAGTTAAATGTCATAAATATTAGTCTAAAAAAATTGAATTAAAAAATTTATTTAATTTATTTGTAATTAATATTAATTATTAGTGAATTGTTTGACAAATAAATAAAAGAAGAGATGCAAAGAGCGACTAATTGTCTCATTAAAGCCAATCTATTGACCGGAAGTTTTGGTTTCCGCATTAATTTAAGCCATCGTTTGCCAAATGTGAGCCGAAGTGTCAGTTGTGGTCAGTCGAGCCGTGCCTTTACAGCCCGAGCAGCTCAGGAGCCGTTCCTCAATGGCTCGTCTTCTGTTTATGTCGAAGAGATGTATAAGTCATGGCTTAAAGACCCGCAAACCGTTCATAAGGTCTCAATTCATTTATTTTTCTAATTTTTATTTGAGATATTTTTATACTTAGAAACCGATTCTTTAAACAATTATTTGATTTTTAGACAAATGACTAAATATTTAATTTATTCATTGATTTTAATTTTTACATTTGAATGGAATTAAATTTATTAAAATACAGTCAATTTTCTATATAAGCCGACACTATTTAAACCAATTTAAGCCAAATTTTTTATATAAACTAAATTTCTATTTAAAACAATTGAAATGTATATAACATTTCATAAGTTTTTAATCAATGAAAGAATTGTTACAAAAATTGGGTCAAAACCAAAGAGGAATAGATTTCCATTAGATTTAGAGTAAAATTTGTTAAAATAGAAAACCATTAATCAATTTAGTGAAAGTGGGGTAAAACCTGACAATAAAGAGAAGTAAAGTATTGAGGCGTTTGACAGTTGTGTCATTTCTGATGATAGTCTTCGTGGAAGACTCTTCAAGCATATGATATATTCAATTAACTTTTATTGCTTTATATCAGATAATTCAGTATATATTGAATGCATTGATTCAGTGATGAGACAATTGATGAATCAGAAGAGTTAAGTTTTTTGGACGCATTTAACCCTTTTAAGTTTTAAGACATTGTATTTCAATAAAACTCCAAAGAATTCTAAGAATTAATTTTGAAATCAGAGAAACATTTATTTAAAACGGCGTCAAATCGTTTAATAATTTATTTCTTTAATTGCTTTTATAAAACATTTCAATAAATTTTTTTTATTGATTTGAGCCAAAAATAATTATTGTTGATAACCCAATCACTGGCTATTATTGGTTGGCTTTTATCGAGAATGAATTGTATCGATATTTTGTTTCATAATTGAAGGCATCGTTTTTAAAGCGGTTATAATCTAATCACAAGAATTATCTTTTTGTGACATAAGTTGGTTTAAAATCAGTATTTTTTTATGACTTCAAACAATTTCCGACAAAAAAAATAAAAACATTTTCTTTAAATATTTTTTTATTTTAATTTTAAAATTTAATTCACTTTCATTTTTATTGATTATTTTGTGTACAGAATTTAAATTAAGTTTGACCTTGCACCTAATTATTCCATAGAATAACTTTTGGAATATTTTCAAATAAATTATATATATAACGATAAATGGTTTTGGAAATATTCAAACATATCTTATCGGTTAGACTTTGAGTCCATTAATTACTCGAATGAATTCAAAATTTGGTAAAATTATTTAATTTATATTAAATGAATTTCTAAATAATTATTAATTAAACGTTAGTTTTGTTTCATTAAATACAGTTTATGTTATTTTAAAAGCAATTTATTTTAATAAAATTAGTATTTTATTAATTTATATAAATTTCAAAATAAATTATATTATGTCTTATAATAAGTTAACTCAAAACTAATTAAACTTTTGTCACAGAAATTGTTAAATGAAAATAAATACAATATTTTTGTCGGCTTTAAAAAATAGCACAGAATAACACAGAATAACTTTATTTCCACAATTTTTTAAAGGAAACAATAATTGAACTCAAAATAATAGAAATTAAGTTTTTGATCTAAAATTGAAACTTTTTTCAAATGAATTATAGAGCTGGGACATTTTTTTCAAGAGTGCTGCGGCCGGAGTACAGCCGGGTCTCGCCTATCAAAGTCCTCCATCTTTGGCCCCGAGTTCGGCGCCGGCCCTTAAAATTGATGTACTTTACAGTCCTTTAATATATCTGTTGGAATGACTACTCTTTCTTTAGATCACTTCGAGTGCAGCCATCGCTCCAAAAACAGATGTTTCGACAGCAACTCATCGCGATATTGACGACCATTTGTCTGTTCAGGCAATCATTCGGTCATATCAGGTCCGATACATTCAATCAAATTAGTGCCCAACAAATGATTTTAAATTCTGTTTAAAAAAAAGTTGAGAAAATTGTCAGAACTTTTGAAAATTTTTTTTTTATGTTTTGATTTATTTTGTTTTAAACATTTGTTTGATTTTGGGGTGTTATTAGGTTCGGGGACATTTAGCAGCCAAATTGGATCCATTGAGTATAACTTCAGCGAATATCCACTCTCCTCTCTTCGATGGTACGCCCAGTTCCCCTCAAGTTGTTCTTAGAACTTACAAATTAGGTATTCCCGCACTCATTGCATTGCTTTCACTCACTTTCCACTATTGTTTCCGATCTGTTCTGACTTTTCCTCAAAATTTACTTAAAATAATTAAAAGACATAAAATGGCGACAAATGGCTGACAGTCTATGCATTATATTTTCCCAATTATTAGATTCGCGGCCATTATTTCGCAAAATTAGATCCGCTGAGCATTAATGTCACTAATTTTGACAGAGAAGGTGCTTGGCTTAAGGTTCACAACTTGGGTAATGTCTTAAAACTTAACTTTCTTTGCTTTATTTGCTTCAATTTCTCTAATCATTTGCTATGATATTAACAATAACTTTTGTGAACAGAGGAGAAGGATATGGACAGACTGTTTAAACTGCCCTCCACCACTTTCATCGGTGGCGGCGAATCTATTCTTCCTCTCAGAGAAATTCTTCGTCGATTAGAAAACGTTTACTGTCAACACATCGGAGTTGAGTATATGTTTATCAATAACTTAGAGCAGTGCCAATGGATTCGTGAAAAGTTTGAAACTCCGAAAATAATGGAACTGTCGGTCGAACAAAAGCGGACACTTTTGGCCCGAATGACTCGTTCCCATAAATTTGAGGAATTTTTAGCCAAAAAATGGTCGTCAGAAAAGCGTTTCGGTCTCGAAGGCTGTGAAGTATTAATTCCAGCGATGAAAGCAATTATTGACTTCTCTTCGAACGCTGGAATTGAGAGTATAGTCATGGGAATGCCTCACAGGGGAAGACTCAATGTTTTGGCCAATGTTTGTCGCAAACCTTTGGAGCAAATTTTTGCTCAGTTCAGTAGTTTAGAACCGGCAGATGAGGTGCGCCTTATTTTTATTTGTAATGAATCTAATTTTTATGAATTCAGGGCTCTGGAGATGTGAAGTACCACCTTGGTATGTCTCACGAAAGACTCAATCGAGTCACTAACAAGAATATAAAACTGGCGGTTGTCGCCAATCCCTCACATTTGGAGGCGTGCGATCCCATCGTTCAGGGAAAGACTAGGGCTGAACAGTTCTATAGAGGAGATACTCAGGGAAAGAAAGTTATGTCAATCTTACTTCACGGCGACGCAGCCTTTGCCGGACAGGGAATAGTATACGAGACGTTCCATTTGAGTGATTTACCCGACTATTCAACGCACGGAACGATTCATATTGTGGTTAATAATCAAATAGGTTTTACAACTGATCCTCGAGTAGCGCGTTCTTCGCCCTATTGTACAGATGTTGCGCGAGTAGTGAACGCTCCCATTTTTCACGTCAACGCTGACGATCCGGAAGCAGTTGTCTATGTCTGCACAGTTGCTGCTGAGTGGAGGGCAAAGTTTGGTAAAGACTGTGTCATTGATTTGGTTTGTTATCGACGTAACGGACACAACGAAATCGATGAACCGATGTTTACACAGCCTCTGATGTATACTAAAATCCGAAAACAAGTGACGTGTTTAGACCAATACGCGAGGAAACTCATTGAAGAAAATTCCGTTTCTGAGGGTTTCGTCGACGGACTCAAAGAAAAATATGACGCCATTTTGACCGAAGCCTATAAAAATGCGGAAAAAGAAGTGAAAATGTATAACAAGGATTGGTTAGACTCTCCCTGGAGTGGCTTTTTTGGAACCAGAAGTGAATTCAAATGCGATCCAACGGGTATTTCAGAAGAAACGTTACAACACATCGGCACTCAATTCAGTACTCCTCCGCCGGGAAATTTCAAGATCCACCCTGGTATTAAACGTATTCTCAAATCAAGGCTCGAAATGATGGGCAGTCGTTCTGTCGATTGGGCTCTCGCGGAGGCCATGGCTTTTGGCTCTCTTTTAAAAGAAGGAATTCATGTAAGACTTAGCGGACAGGACGTCGAGAGGGGGACTTTCAGTCATAGGCATCACGTCTTACATCACCAGACAATAGACAAAACGACTTACAGACCATTGTGTCATTTATACCCGGATCAGGCGCCATACACCGTCTGCAATAGTTCTCTTTCTGAATACGGAGTTCTTGGATTTGAATTAGGCTTTTCTATGACTAACCCGAATGCACTGGTAATGTGGGAAGCACAGTTTGGGGACTTCTTCAATACTGCCCAATGCATTATCGATCAGTTTGTTAGTTCAGGTCAGGCAAAATGGGTTCGACAAAGCGGCCTCTGCTTATTATTGCCACATGGAATGGAAGGTATGGGCCCCGAGCACTCCAGTGCTAGGGCCGAACGCTTCTTGCAATTGACTAATTCTGAAAGCGATGAATTTCCCGTAAGTTTTCGAGACATTCTTTAGTCACTTTCACTAATAACCGTTTATTAGACCATCGATGAAGACTTCCCAATGAAACAATTGCATGACATCAATATGATTGTCGCCAATTGCAGTACACCCGCGAGTTATTTCCATATATTGCGCCGACAAATAGCTCTACCCTTCAGAAAACCTGTGAGTCTATCAAAATATTTAACAGATATTGACTTTCTTTTCAGTTAATACTTTTTACGCCGAAATCACTTCTTCGACATCCGGACGCAAAATCCAGTTTTGATGAGATGATTACAGGCACTCAATTTCCAAGAATTATACCTGAAATGGGAGCGGCCGCTAAAAATGCTCAGAACGTAAAGCGTATAGTTTTCTGTACCGGAAAAGTCTTTTACGAATTAGTTAAAGAGCGCAGCGCTAAAGGTTTAGATAACGAAGTGGCCATCACTCGTATAGAACAGTTGTGTCCCTTCCCTTTTGATTTGATTCGCGATGAAATCGTTAAATACCCGAATGCGGATCTGATTTGGTCTCAGGAGGAGCACAAAAATCAAGGATGGTGGTCATTTGTTAATCCACACATTGATTGCGTTTTACGGCATTTGAGTCTCACTCAAAAACATTTGAGGTCTGAAAATTAAGACAACTTTTTTTTAATCAATTCATTTGATTGACAGGTATGCGGGCCGTCCCATCTCTCCTTCGACCGCAACCGGAAGTAAACACGTCCATAAAAAGGAACACTTAAACCATATGAGAGACACCTTTCAGTTTTAGACAATAATTGCACTCAAATTATTCAGAGTTTGTTATAAATGTCTAAAAGTATTTCGGAGTTATTTCTCATTTAATTTGTGATAATATAAGTAAAGAAATTTTATTTTAAGTTATTATTAAATATTTATTATATTTTTGATTTGAAAGACTTCCAGACTCTGACATTAATTAATAATAAATTCACTTTTAATTCAATCACTATTTCGTTTCAATTATTTTAATAACTATTTAAATGTTATTTAAATGGAAAGATATGAGTCATTAATCACTTTTTAGTCGAAATTTTAAATAAAAAAATACAAAATATTTCTATTTTAATACATTTAAATACAAATATTTATTTATTAGTGAAAACTAAATTTTATAAAACAAATTCCGATCATTTGTTTAGAATTTCTATATAAAGTCAACAAACAATATGAGCAAGAGCATTTCAACACAATAAGGAGCATATTTTAATAATTAAGCGCTTTATTTTGTATTCAACCAAATAAATACTAATAAGATATCAGAGTGTATTATAAGTTTCCTTGGTCAATATAACAAATAATATTTGAAAAAATGCACTCAAAGTATTCAATATATTATATACTGAACTCATTTTAATTTGATTCACTTCTTTCGACAAAATAGAAATTGTTTTGAACCGACTTTTAAAAGCTATAAAAATTTCTTAATTTTTATTGTTTTATATGTTTATAAGTTCACAATAATTAACTCTAATCACTATAATTGACAAAACAGTTGACAATAATCTATCCTTTAATCAATTATTTCATTTTCAAAGTAAATGAACTGAAATTCTTAGTCAAAACATAAGTGATTTGAATTAGGGCTCGAATTTGAGCCCCAAATCCATTAACACCTAAACCCAAATGTAGGTTTGGGTTTGAAAATTTTAAAATGAAACCCCGAATAAGTGCCGGTTTGGTCAGTCTTTTGATTCAAAAGTTAAATGTCAAATTGAGTCAGAAGGGAGGACCAAGTTAGCTCGGAGTGATAATGAGAGGCAAATCTGATTTCCTCGAAATTTGATTGATATTATCTCAGATCTATCGCCATAACCCAAACTCACCCATTAATATACATTTCACTGATTTCGGGTCTTAATGTGATTTGAGTTAAGTCGGGTTTTTGTCAAAAAATTGGGTTTGGGTTTGGGTTTGAAAACTTTTGTATGTTTAAACTCTAATTTGAAGGATAGGCCCAAAATTATTCTTAAAATTTGATTTTAGAATTCAAATCATTTATTGTTTTTTATCTGAAAATTGTTACAAAATATTCCTCAAAAGAAAAGTTATTTTCATTGCATGAAATCAGCATTTTTTTGTTTACGATTTACTCAATCGACTGAATTTTATATTAAAACAAGTTATGACAAGTAATCCAATTGACAGGTAATGCAATAATTGTTCTCTAAAATATAGTTAAAGTTATGCCAAATCAGAGATTTTAAATGAAATTCTCTTATATCCAAACATTTGTCTATAAATTTAAGGATATTTTTCGTTGTCTTCAGTCATGAGATTTTGTTTTATTGCGAATATTTCTCGAGTTTTTCCTTTCAGATAAACTTTTGATAAAATAACTATAAAAAGAGAATTTTAGTCAACAATTATTTTCCAGAAACTATTAATAAAAGTTTTATATAAACTTTATAAGTCTAACGATTATATATATTTAACTAATAATTGGGAAAAATTGTAAAAAATGGTTAAGAACCTAAAGATTGGGTTCAGTAAAAAACTCTCTCGAAGTGATTCTAAACCGAAATCATCTGAAAATCAAATAAATGAATCGATTGATCGAAATAAAAGTGTATTCAAATCGACGGAAAAAATGTATTCAAATGTTGAAAACAATTTAAGTCAAAGTTCTGAAAGTAATTCAATTATTTCTGATTTTGGTTTGTCCTCCAATTCTTCTCTTAATATTTTCATCGAAAATGATTTAAAGAATTATAAAAAAGAGAAGAAAATGAAATCAAAGTTCAGTGAAGAGGGAATTAAAGGCATCGCAGAACTGATCGCTTATTTGCATTCAGACAAACCATTAGTCAAACGTAAGTTAGAATTTGATAGAAATGACTATCAATTACTTCAATCATATGAAAAGGCTGTTGATTTGGATAAACTTTTTGAAGAGAAAAAGCCCCTTGCTAAAGATAAACTATGGAAGACTCCTATATTTTTCAGTAAACGAAAGAATAAAATAAAAGATAATTCTCCGAATGGATTGCATTCAGTTAATCGTTTTGGTGAAGGAGTGGCTGATGGCTGTTCCGTTTCGCTCAGCCTAAAATCGAAAGGTAAAGACTTTGGAGATGTCTTTTATAAAACGAAGGAATGGAATGATATTATCCAAGAGGCGGATCAGGTACTCTTCGAATTCGAACATTTGGGTAAAAATGCAAAACACAAAACGAGAAGGGGTTCACTCCTTCAGCCACGAATCATATTTCTGAGTCCTCACCCAGAAATGGCATTTGAAAGAGTTCTTCAAAGCGCTAATTGTTTGCCACTTCGCAAATGGACTTCAGAATTATTCCTCGATTCGAAAGAGAGCTCACATTTATTAGATTCAGAGACTAAACGTAATTTGAAATGGAATACATCTCTCGAAGATTTCAGACATTTATTGTCTCCTGAATTAAGTCATTTTGGAAATGATGTCTATTCAATGATGATTGCGGCCAAACGACGTTTAAGTCTTTGTCCGCCGCAAACAAATACAGAAACCATTCATTTTCGTCGTAATAGTTATCGAAATGGAGAGGTTTGGAAACCAATTGATCCAAACAAACACCAAAAGAAAGATTACATTAAAAAACTTGAAGTTTTGCGAAAAAACTCAGAGGAAATTAAAACTAAAACAACACTTAAATCACATTCTCTTAATAGTTTGTTAACAGTTCCGACTGAAGAGGAGAGCATTCATATGACGAGTAATAAATGTTTATATACTAAACGTTAAATAATTCGATGCTTTTATTTATTTAAATTAATTTATTAGAGAATCGCTTCAATAAAACCAATGAAAGCAAAGAATCGAATGAAATGCTTTCCATTGAGGAAATCGATCCCAAAGTCATAGCAAATGAACTGACTCTCATCGCAAAGGAGTTATTGCTTTCTATCAAAAGCGTAGAAATAATAAGTTTACTGATTAGACCACAATCTGTAAATGCGGTCAGTTTTTAAAAAATCAATTAATTTAAAGAATTACATTATATTTATTAACAAAAAAGGATACGACTCCTAATATTATAGCTATTCTGGGATTTCAAAAGCGAATCATTCAATTGATAACAAGTTATATATTGGAGGCAAAAGAGATGCAAACCGTAACTGAAAGAATCAATTATTTCATTGAGGTTTAAAATAAAAGTAAGCATGGTCATACCAAACTAATAATTTATATTTAAGGTCGCAGAAGAACTTAGAATATTAAAGAATTGGAATTCAGTTTATTTAGTGCTGACAAGTTTGCAGAGCCCACCGATCGCTCGTTTGCGTCAGTGTTGGCAAAACATTTCTCAACGATATTCTGACTCTTACTGTGAATTCATTGAATTGTCAGAAATAATAAAAAATGAAAACAATTCACTGGATTATAGCTCTCCATCGATACCATTATTCAATGATCTGATGGATGACTTGAAGGAGAGGTGTGGCTCTAAATTCTTTGAAATCAAGAAACATCGTTTTCACAGTAATTGGACCAAAAGGGAAACCCTCGCCGTTTGGGTCGACCAACAAATTGTTGATTTGATTGAAAGCACAAAAAATCAGAAAATTATTCAAAAAAGAGTCAAAAAAATTAATAAAAATAACAAAGAATTTGAAAATAAGAAATCTTTTAAACGACTGTTTAGTAAAAACAAAGGATATTCTGAATCAGGAAGTGGTGGATCTGTTTCTGATGGTCGAACCGATTCATTAATTTCGTGGAGCAGTGAAACCAAATTGAAACCAAAGTTATCGTTAAACAATGGAATGCCTTCAATGTCTTCAATGGGATCAATGCCTTCCTGTAAAAACATTTGGTCGGTCACAGACTTACAAAAATTGCGTGAATTCGACGAAAAAGAAATTCTCGAAGAAATAGCAAAAGGACTCATTCATTACCAAAGAAATGTCACTCAATATTATTTAAGTCCAACGGAAGAAAGGGCTCGTCTTTTCCTTTTACTTCATCCATACGAAGGTTTGTCACAAATTATATCAAATTTTAATTTTAAATATTTTAACAAATATTTAATAAATAGAATAATAATTATATATTCACTGTACAATTGTACACTGGCCAATTTAATTTTTCACCCTTCATAGCTATAGCGAATTTACATTATTTTAAACTTAATTAAAATGTGTCTAGCAACTTAGTAGCAAACATTCCTCATGGTCTTTGGCTATTAAAATGATCTTGGTCTCTTTAGAAAGCTCAAGATGAAATTATCTTTAATTTAATGTAAAAAAATTATTAAATTATTTGGCGGTTCAAGAATTTTTTAAAAATTGGTTTTTGGAAATTTACCATGATAACATTTAGTTAGAATATGGTTCTTTTAAACTTTAAGTAACACTGAATTATAGTGTTTTCCTGGACTTAAATTATAGTGTTATATGTTTATCATTTGAAGTTTTCTAGATATAAGTACCCCAAAAGTCCAACTTTGACCGCCTCTGGCCTCTCCCCCTCTCAATATTTTGGGAAACTAAAGGCAGCGAAATTCTTCTAATTTATTTAAGAATCGAATAAAAGAGTATACACTCTATGGATTTGAATGAAATTTAATTGAAAAATGTATGAAATAGTAATTTGCAATATAGGTGAGAATAATTCTCCGAATTTGTTTTAACTAGGTTCTAGTTGGAATTTTATAATCAAATTTTTATTACTTTTTCATCAATTATTCTATTTTATAAATATATAAAATTTTCAAAATCACCCGGCTATTTTGTGAGATTTAGTGGTTTTTGTAAAGTATGCCAAAAAAATTACAAATCATCTTGCTATTCTTAAACTTATAAAGATATCAGAAAAATTCCAAAAGTTTTTTATGTAAAATTGCAATTTCTGGGATTTTAGATTGATACTTTTAGCATGATAATTTAAAATGATCAAATTTGTATACTTCACTAAAAAATTCACTACATAAAAACTAAACAAGATAATTAAATTCTGTTAAATAGTAAATAAACTAGATATATTAAGATATACTTGTTGAAAAAATTAAAAGCTTGAAAATATTAATAAAATACAAAAAGTTTAGGACTAATTAATTTCTTAATTAGTTTTAAAAGATTTGACCTATTTCTATTCTGTAATTCTGTAAACGGTATATTAGTTGGTACACTTAGTGCATCTAAATAATTTTGGAATAGGGTTACAAACTTACTATGTTTGGTCCTAAAATGGTTCAAAGTGACATATACTATAAACTCGCCCAACCCTAGTGTAAAATACCCTGGTTGGATTTTTAATATTAATTTGATAGTGGAATAGATATTCTTTAATTTGCCACCAAAATCATTAAAATCGGTAAAGAAATAATAGAGATATGGTAATCCGAGTATCAATAACTAAATAATATGAAAATTTGAACCAAAACTAATAAAGTTTTGAATTTAGATCTCAATATTTCAATATTTATGCAAATTATTAAAATTGAAATCGTTTTTAAAATAGGATTTATTGGAAAAAAATTTTTAAAGTAAAGTTACTTAAATGTCGATATCTTTAAAACTATTCTAGATATTTAAATGGTATTTGGTAAATTGCTTTACATGTAAATTGATTACAAAGTTTCATCAAAATAGAATTAGTAAATTTTGAACAGGATCAATTTTAGTTTTAGAAATTCTGAACTTTGCTCCCTTATATTTTCAATATTAATAAGAATTTTGAAAAAAACGTGTCCACTCAATTTTGATGAGTTTATACAAATATATGAAATTAATGAATATCTATTAAGATCTATAAAATATGAGACAAATTAGAAAATATTGAATTATAAAAAAATTATGCGTTATTTGAAAAATAATTTTTCATAATTTGGTTTCGAAAACGTTCGCAAAATATCAAAGTTTTTGATTAACAAATTTTGTGACAAAAATAAGTATTACTCATATAAATATAAATTATATAAATTATATAAATTATATATAATTCAAAAAAACTTTATTTTCTTTTTTACCAGAAATACAAAATTGTATGAAAAAGTCGTATCGATTAGAAGAACCAAAAAATATTAGAAAAGAAGTGCCCAAAGTTTTGGTGGACTCATCGGATATTTAAGGCGTTCCGCAAACAAATGGTACCAAACATTTAAACATAGAGTCATAATTGGCTCAAATTATATGGAAAATAATTTATAAATTATTCAGTTTTATAATAACTGAGTCTTTCTGTTCCACAAAATGTTTGATAACTTAATTAAAATAATTATAAATTTTAATGATTTAAATAAAATTCAATTAATCAGAAGTAAAGGCTTGTATTCCAGTGATGGCTCGGCCCAGAATAAGAGCGTGAATATCATGAGTTCCCTCATAGGTATTAACGGCTTCTAAATTCATAACATGTCTTATAATATGATATTCATCTGATATTCCGTTTCCCCCGAGAATATCGCGAGCATTTCGAGCGATATCGAGGGCTTTTCCACAAGAATTTCGTTTAATTAGAGAAATCATTTCTGGTTTAACTAATCCCTTGTCTTTAAGTCGACCCACTTGTAGACATGCGTTGAGTCCGATTGCAATTTCTGTGAGCATATCCGCTAACTTTTTCTGAATTAATTGGTTTTTAGCGATCGGTCTCTTGAATTGTTTTCTTTCAATAGAATAATTTCTGGCAGTACTCAGACAGAACTCTGCGGCGCCCAACGCTCCCCAACTGATACCATATCTGGCGTTATTGAGGCACTCAAAAGGACCCCTCAATCCTTCGATATTTGGAAAAATGTTTTGTTGCGGGACTTTAACGTCTTCCATACATATCATTCCCGTCACCGAAGCTCTCAATGAGAACTTTCCCTCAATTTTAGGTGTCGTCAATCCCTTCATATTTCTCTCTAAAATAAAACCTCGAATTTTGTTCTCATATTTGGCCCAAACTATGAAAATGTCAGCTATCGGTGCGTTTGTTATCCAAGTTTTGGTTCCGTTTAGTGTAAAAGTTTTTGTTTGTGAATCAAATACTGCTTTTGTTTCCATACTGGAGGGGTCACTCCCGTGATTCGGTTCCGTTAATCCAAACGCTCCTAAACCAAGTCATTAATAATTGATAACATTTGAAGGCATTATTCAAACCAATGAGAGATCCCTTTCCTAATTGGGGTAAATATTTTTGTTTTTGTTCTTCAGTTCCAAATGAATAGATTGGATGCATCACAAGAGAGGACTGAACACTAAGTGCCGACCGATAACTACTGTCCACTCTCTCCACTTCTCTGGCAATGAGTCCGTAGGCAACCGAAGAAACATTGGGACAGTCGTAACCCTTAATAGTAGAGCCCAAAAGACCTAAACTTCCCATTTCTTTCATAATATTTGTATCGAAAGTTTCGTTTCGATTTGCAGAAAGAATTCGAGGCATCAGTTTTTCAGAGGAATAGCTCCGAACCGCGTCTCGGATTTGAATTTCATCTTCTGTGAGACAACTGTCCAACAAAAGTGGATCCGTCCACTCAAAACTCGATACATATCGTAAACCATTAAGGAATAAATGCCTCCAATCGTTTGATTTACAGAATTGTTTAGAACCTAATTTTGAAAAATGTCTCACATTTTGGGAAAACTGTTTCACACAAAACATTGTATTTTAGTTTTAAATAAAAACACAATTTATTTGATTTAAACAATTTTTTACCTAAAAATATGTTTTCATTAAAACTAAGATCTTATTTGAGATAAATTTAATCTAAAACTTGTTTAGAAGTGTTTTTAAACGATGACATTGAAATGATAGGTACCTTCAATAGTATGTGAGTAGTCGAATACCTTGTTTAGTTTGTTTAGTTTGATTATAAGTTCATTTTTGTAGGAATAGTTTCTCCTCGCGTTTCAAAAGTTAAATAAATTTATTTTCTTGTATTGAATTCATATGTTTTGACGTAATTTATATTCAATCCTTTTATTAGTAATGTTTTGCCGGAGTATTGATTACATAATTTAGATTTAAAATTGAAGATTAAGTGAATAAACGATTTAATATTATTGTAAATTATAAATAATCTCAGTTTGAATCTCATTGTCACCTAGCAATGATGATGAATCCACAGTCTCCAATGGAAGGACAGTCAGCACAGACCTGGTTTATAATCACTCCTTCCCTTAATTTTTCAATATTTTTTCAAAATAATTACTTAAAATTGAATTAATATTTGATTTATTGATTCAATACTTTTATTGTTTTTAATATATTTAAATAAATATTTGTTTATAAAATATATGACTTAATTTAAATGATAGGTGGGTTGAGTCGTGGTCGAGTCAGATCGCCACAGCTTTGGCACTGATATTGGCGTTGTGTGGACTCATAACAACGATTAGTCCCATTTCTATCCAGTGTATAATACCCGGATTATTACAATTGTCAGTAAAACTTATTTCTAACCCTATTTTATATGAATCATATGTTTGTAATTGAGGACAGATTGGCGTCTGTGG
Organism: Galumnidae sp. Gr-Ori-00277; assembly: GCA_034700165.1. Taxonomy (NCBI): domain Eukaryota; kingdom Metazoa; phylum Arthropoda; class Arachnida; order Sarcoptiformes; family Galumnidae; species Galumnidae sp. Gr-Ori-00277. The sequence goes on from JAQIXI010000653.1 coordinate 17,909, forward strand.
CCATACTAAGCATCGAAGCGCCTTCTTTTGTGGCGTTCCTGTCGTTTGCCCGGGGCATCGGAAGATTTATTGAAGGAAAGCCCTATTGGTTTAAAGCAGGCATTTATGCGGTGTATCTTTCATTCAAACACTAAATCATTTTCATATCAATTGATTTCAATAATTAATTTCAGATTATCTCTTCTGCCGTTTATTATTGGATTAAGTGTCGGATGTTTTGGTCCGGCTTTTATTCTGGGCTTTTTAGCCTCACTGGGAGTGACCGCCGTTTTTGGAATGTTAGTCCTTGGAAGAAAGTAAGAGTCATTTAGTGATCATTTTGATTATAATTCAATTTAATAATTGTGCACTTTTTGAACCCTTTATCAGAGCTTCGAGAGACGAAATGCGGTTTCAGGCGAGCGGTACCCCCACTGGTCAGCCCTATTCTCCTACTTCTCCCTAAATCAATGTTTCGATGTTTTGACGTTTGAATCTCATTAATCGTGAAATATATGCAGAAATAAAGGAATGTCTTTTGAAAACTCGTCAGTGGTTTAGACCATAGCTTATGAATCATACGATTATATCAATGACTGCTTTTAAAACTGTGTTAAACTCGTATTTGAAACGATTTATGTCTGAATCCATTCCTTTTTATATTTTCATTTATCCATTGAATTCTCATTTAGTTTATTATAATTTATTCATTTTTCCAAATATTATATTTTTTTCATTAATTTATAATAAATTGAAAAGACTTTAATTTTTTATTTATTAATGATTTAGTATTTAGTATTGAATAAATTTAATCATAACTACAATTCACTGCCAATACATTGGATTTCTCTAATTATAGCTAATATTTACCAAAATATTTGTGGCATTAATTCATTTTTTTCAATAAATTACTTCAATCTTAAAACAATAGACAAAAACTGACCAGAATTTATTACTAGAATATATTAATCAAATTATTAAAATTAAAGTAAAAATATATTTGAGAGCATTTAATTGAAGAATGAATTTATAAATTTTATTATTTCCGTTTCGAGTCATCGAAATTATTATTATTTAAGATTAAATGAACTGAAAAATTAAAGTGTAATACAAAACCTCTTATAAGTTATAAAACAATAAAATATAGTAATAAAAATGTAATAAAAGTTTTGTGAAAATCCAAAGCAATTGACTTAAAGGAAAACTTTATTTTTTAATTAATAAATTTTAAATTATCGTCTCTTAGTTAGAATTATAATTAGTTATTATTTATACTAATTAAAGCATAATTCAAATTATTGCAACTATTAAAATGGTTTAAGATTTGTGGACAACACTCGGTATGGGCACCAAAAATCTTAAGGAGTCCTTTCCTAAAGTTTTTTATAACTATTTGCAACTATTTTGGGGATAAAACCTAAATACAGTAATCATCCGTTAATTTAACCACTAATAGCTTTGACCGAAAATTCAAACCTAAAGCCATAGACATAATGTTAAAAATGATGGCCTTAACAACAGATAACTTTAAAAAGTAGACAATTTTCAAATACATGTATTTTAATTCAAAGAAATACTAAGCAATCAATTTAAAAATGCCAATAATAAGCAATTAATAGTAATAATAATTATGTTTTCAACTTTTTTAAACAAGAATAGACAAGAATAGATAGATTTCATTTAAAAATTCTTGAAATTCTTGAATTCCATAAAATAGTTTGAATCCCTTTATTAACAATAGATGTCTCTAATGTTGAATACAAAATAAATAAATAATATTTGAAATTTGTTTGAATTGAATTGAAAATGTATTCAACAATTAGTTTAAGATTAAATAAATTGATGTCAACTCAGAAGCGGTTCATTTGTCGGTTCAGTTGTTGTTCACAAATAAGTCAAAACAGAGAAATAAAACACAAAAAAAGATTTTTAAATAAAACGACTGAAAGAGAAATGCATTCGTTTTGTCCGTCGATTGTATTTAAAAACAAAATTTTCAATTCTTTCAAAACAATCAGTAATTAAATGATTACCAAATTATAAATGAATTGATTTTTATTTGAATTTTAGAGCGATTTATGTTTATTCAGATCGAAGAGACTCCGAATCCAAATAGTCTTAAGTTTGTTCCGGGGATTAAAGTAATGTCTTCGGGAACGATAGACTTTCCAACATTGAAGTCATCCCTTGGAAAGTCTCCTTTGGCTAAAGCCTTGTTTAGTATTGAAGGCATCAAATCTGTGTTTTTTGGTCCCGATTTCATAACTATTAC
>JAQIXI010000654.1:0-20143 GCA_034700165.1 Galumnidae sp. Gr-Ori-00277
GGGTTTTGTTCGAACCACTCGAATATCTGTTTCTTTTGATCAGAATTTAATTTTGGGCGACGAAAACCCTTTTGCCGATTCTTGAACTGACCCGTCGAGAGGTACCGGCGATATATAGCCCGAACACTATTAGGTTTCATATCAAAAAGTTTGCCCACATCTGAACCACTGATACCGTTATTCATATTTTTAATTATAAGTTTTTTCAAATTGTCGTCAATTTTGGAGTATTTGTTTCCTTTCAGACCATTACTAGACTTTGTCTTTGAGTTGTTTTTATTAACATTTAAAGAGTTTCATCTTATTCTTATCCTTCAATCGATTAGACCTTTTGTTTTTTATAATTTTATAATCCATAGTTTTAATGATACAAATAATGATAAATTAGATACAAATGTAGTTCAAACATATATTTAGTAAAATATTTAGTTTTTCACATGTTTTGCATTTTTTTAGGATTCGAGTAATATTCCAATAATATTTCAAATTGTGTTCATTTAAAATCACCTTTTCTTACTTTATTAATAATTTCATATTTTTGTAAACAAAGTTATTATTGATTAAACAATGATATTATTTATTGTAGATCACTTTTTATATTAGATATTATGACAACTCGACTTCGATCCTACCTTGGGCAAATTTTTCGTAATCGATGTTATGGTACCTTTTCTTAAGTATTTTTCTATGATTCTCTATGAGTTATTGTTATATGAAATCATAATAAGATCTTCGGTCGTATAAAAGTTTTACTATTGAAACGTTACACTTTAATACAAAACCGGTTATCATTGTACCCTGTGTCATTGCAATGAGCCACTGAGAAATACAATTATGACAACTCGACTTCGGATCCCACCTTGGGCAAATTTTTTTTTTTGATAAAAAATTGCTTCACTTTATTGATTAGTTAATGTCATTGGTTGTTGACCTTATCGGTACCTATTTATATACTTTAACAGTTATTTGTACTCGGGGATTCTTAAATGATTAACCATATTGGTTAGTTAGCCATAGTGGTCTTTGACGCTAACGATCTTAAACTTTATAGTATTGTTAATAATAATTAATAATAATTATAGTAATTATTATTAAAATAAATATTATTTAAACCTAAAATATTAAAACCAATTAAAGTAAAATTCAATAAATTTTAATAAACATTTGTTTTAATTTAATTTTAAAACAAACTTTTTATATCACTTTATAATATCATATTATTTCATTTAATTCTTGTTGAAAGTAAAATTATTTATTCTTGCAAAAATTGTAAATAAAACAAGGTATAGCCAAATTAATTTATAAACTTATACTTTTTAAAAGTTAGAATCAAGAACATTTTAAAATTTAAAGTTCATAAATAAAAAGTTGATTTTAATTACATTATATTTTAGACTTAATTTATTAAATTTTACAAAATAACATATGATTTAATTATATAAAATATTTACCAAGTTGTTCCTAATAAAATAGAATTATATAACAGATTTGAAAATTCTTTCTTCCAAATTACCTTGATTATTAAATACTTTACTATTTTATTACGACTATTTATAGATATAAAATCTATAATTGCTAGATAATAATAATTGATTCGTGGTTAAACATTTATTTTTTTCCTGGTTTTAATAATTTAAAACTTAGGATCGGAATTTTTAAAATGAGCGCTTGGAAATCTGAACAAGTAAAAAGTATGCCCAGAAATAATGCTAAAAATTAAAGTTTTTAAATTGAATTTTATGATTAAATGTTTATACTATTAGAGTCATAATTGATTTCCATTAGTCAGTGCTTTTTCTTTATAATTAAGAGTTGACCATGATACAACGTATATAAAAGGTGAAAATATATAATATATATGATTATTAAAGGGTTTAGTTTTTAGATAAACTTGGTAATAATATTTGAGAATAGAAAATTAAAGTGCTGCAAAACTGCTCCAAATTCCGAACCTAACTTAAAACATTCAAAATATATTATTATTTAACATTTACCAAGATCAATTAATCGATATTCTTTTAGATATAGATTAGATAAAACAATAGATTATAAAATATAATTAATATTTCACTCATAATATAAATAAAAACAATTATTTTCATTAAAAAAATACAATTTTTACAACAAAAAAATCATTAAATGAAAAAAATCGTTTCAACGAAACACATAATTAATGCCTATTTTAAAGATATTATTCTTATAAACTGTAAACAAATTTTAAGATAATTTTATTTAAATAATTTTTAAGAATCACTTGTTTTAAACCATTTTTATAATCCTTTCCGCGTCCGACAAATCAAAGGAAAGGGTATAAAAACCCAATCGCTTCAAACCTTAGGTATCAGTCATTCAAAGATTTATTTTTTGTTTGAATCAAAAGTTTGTGACAAATAAAATGAATTTCATTCATATATCAACGATCGTATTCTTGGTCTTATCAGCGAGTTTTATCCAGCATAATTCAGCAAGATACGGCAGCTTCATTATGATTCCCTCAGGTGCTCAATCTGGATATGGCCAAGGAGGAGGAGATCAACCAAGTATGATTTTCTATAATAATCATTTTAGTTAAAAGAATAATTTTTCAAATGAATCTTGTTACTTTTCTCAATATAGTGATTATTAAAACTGGTGGTCATCGTCGCCACGGAAGTGATGTCTTAGTATTGGGCAGAAGACGCTAGGTCATCTAGTAATCATTTTATTTTAAGAACTTATTTTTATTGCTAATTTAATCTTGATCGCTTATATATATCATGATATTTATGTATAAACTTGCTTATTCTATTTATAATGCTATTTAAATAACCACATTTAATAAATAATTAACCATGATAAAATATTGATTCTTATATATGCTTATAATATTAAAGTTGCAAGCTTAATAAAAAATGTTGCACTTTCATATGGCCAAGGTTGTTCTAAAGATAGTCAATTTTAATCTTGTATTACAAATAGTGTTAAACATATTTTTTCTTTATTACAGTTTTAAAGGGTTTAACCAAAAGATTGATTAAACTTTAAAATTATTTCAACTTTTATACTAAACTAATAATTTACCAAGGAAATATTGACACTTTTTCAAATTAATAGCTAGCGCAATCAACATAAAAACTTACTAGACAATTATCCTCGTCATATAAAAAAAGAAAGAAATTTCAAAACCATTTCTTTTCTTTTCATCTGTGAATCAATTATTCACTTAAATAATAGAAAACTCGTAAATAATAAACAAAAAACAAAAACTACTTAAAACGCGAAACACATTAACACTATTTATTGCTGAGAAAAAATGAAAGTTCAAGAAATCGATTATTAGTCAAAACATTAGTTTTTAAAATAAATGTTATATTAATTTACTTTTCGGTAAAAATAGTGTTTTCGGTTATTTTAAGTAATTTTTGTTTTATTTTTTCCGCATTGACTCAAATATGAATTAATTCACTAAAAGAAAGTATAAAAAAGAAGAAAAAACATATTTTTTGGTAATTATTACTGAAAAGTGTTTTCAGTGAAAACACTTTAGAGTTTTTCAGATAAAAACTGTAAATAGTCTTCAAATTTCTTTTAAATATTAAGTGTTTCTCCAGTTATGAAAGTCTTTAGTTATAGATTTTTATTTGTGGTACTATTCTTACTCGGGTTATATTTTCCAGCAAATGATGGCCATAGACGTAAAGATATATTTCTTATTGGGGGAAACGGAGGTGGCCATGGTGGACAAACGCCAAGTAAGTTTTTCTTTGTATAACATTTTTGAATTTAAACTTATAGCAAGCTGAATTTTAATTATTGATTTTTTACTAGCTATTATCAAAACTTCTGGCAAAAGAGGAAAAGGTGGAATGACCTTGATCATTTATGGAGGAGCGGGTAAACGTTAAATGAGCTACATTATTCAACTTCATCTTGATACATTTGTTTATTCTGTGCTCTTGTTGTGCTTATGTATTATCAAATTACTAGTTATTAATTCAATGGTTGTCTAATTGTCTTGTCATTAATTTTATGTAAAGTCATTTTATTCATAATTAACATGGTTATTTTGTCCAAAAATTTGTTATAAATGTAACAAGATTAATTTCTCCTTAATCTTGCAATAATAATAAGTAAAATCTCTTTATTTGTAAAATTGTATATCTTTTAATGGAAAGTTAATCTACTGAATGATCTAGTTAAATAAATATCTAGGAAACATTCTACCTTATTAATTGTTTTTAATGATTAATGTTTAATAAACTGTAAATTTTATATTAATTTATGTAAACTTTATTAATAATAACAATAATAAGTTAAATTTGAATACAACATCCGCCGATTTATTTTGCAAGATAAATAGAATGTTTAATCTAAAGTTACCAATAATAATTATTATTCTTGCAAAAAAATAAGATAAAGCAAAAGAAATTCACTGGCTATACTCATAAATTCTATAAACTCACACTTTTTAAAAGTTAGAACCAAGAACAATTTAAAATTTACAGTTTATAAATAAAAAGTTTGTTTTAATTGTATTATATTTTAGACTTTATTTATTAAGTTTTAAAAACTTATAGATTTATCTTGTTTGCGACAAAATGCTAGTATAAATTACTATTAAAATTAAATATTCTTAAAAAACTGTAAATTTATTATTATTTTTAATGTCATAAATATATGTTTAAAGTATATATTCTCATTGGCATCATTGGTGAAGGCGCTCTTTTTTGCAAGGTAATCTAATTTATAATAATAAAAACAAAATATAATCAAGGCAAAAAAATAATTATTTGTCAATAAAAACTATTCTGGAATAAAACCATAACTGATAACAAAAGGACTAAATCTAGAAAAATAAACTTATCTCTCAATGACTTGACTCTGAGCAGAGACTCCAGAGATGTGTAAACATTTAATACACAAAACAAGAGATGAGACGACACTTTCCATTCAATAAACAATTATTTTCGGCCAAAGTTTCGCTCAAAAGTTGATAAATTCTATTCCGATTCACATCTAATGTAAATATCATGAGTTTTGTTACAATAGTGTCACTTAATTTAAATATGTACCTTGTTCATCATTAGAATAATCTAGTAATCAATATAAAAACTGTTTACCTTTGCGTTCACGTACACCAACTTTCAAGCTTGCTCATTTTTTTCTTAGATTAGTTACTAAGCATTACACAACTTTGTCTAACTATATGCAGGTCTAATAAAGAAATATTTTATCCTTATAAGTTTAATATAAAATGACATCTAGTAAACAAAAGTTATCTTGCACAATTTTTAGCAAAGATGTCCTAAAGAGGAAGTTTATTATTTGATATTTTAATCTGAAGTACATTTAAGTGTATTATAGAATCATTTAACCCATTATTGAATCACTATTTGACACTTTTGCCACTATCAGCACATCTTGGCTATGTCTGTCCTCCTATGGCTGTCCCCCTATGGCTGTCCCCTCTTTTATATGATAGCAAAGTTCACACTTCTATTAAAAGATAACATTTAAAAACAATTCAAGACTTGTGTCTCGTATTATAAATTAAATTCAAAGCAAATAAACTCACTCTTACTTTTATTTTGATCTTGTTTAGTTTTATTAATGCAGGTTATAAATTGTTATTATTAGTTTTCACATTTATACCAAGTACAAGTAGATTATAATTTTAACAAGTTAAATTTTATCATTCAAATATTGATGTTGATTGAAATAAACTCTTTTAAGTTTTACCAAGTAAGTTTTAGAATTTTTTTTATGAGAATAATAAAACTTACTAGATAAATACTCGTATAATTTATATTATTCTAACACCTTGGTAATCCCTCTTTAAAAAGGCCTGAGAATAGTCTTAAGAGATAAGACTCTTATCTTAAGAGAAATTCATTGAATAATCAGAAAAACTATATTTTTGTCGATCAAAGCGTTTATAATAAACAGTATTTCCTTTTCTGCCATTCATTCTGTGTTTGAGACGAAACGAGAGTTTATTAATGAAAAGTTGAATAATATTTGTGGAAATCAAAGACTTTTCTTCGATGACTAAAACTTAGCCAAAGATATGGAATCCGTAGAACTGTTCGACACATCTATTGAAGGATATAATAGTTTCGTACACTTTGTCGGCGCTATTCTTCTCCTCTATTTGTGAGTTTGATTTGAATGAAATTACTTTAAACTTATATTACAAATCAATAATTGATGGATGAGTTGAAAACAAAGTTAACGATATTTTCATTGAACAGATTTCTGATTCCTCCCAAAAACCATCACTTCGTTAATCAAAAACAGTTTAAAAACAGTAATAAAATAAACAAAAATATTAAATACGAGACAAAAAGTTTTAATAACTTCTAATGGCTTTATTGTTGAACTCTTGGTTAATAATATAACCAAGATCATTTATTTTATTTTTTGTAAATAAATAAATAAATAATGTATTTATATTAAATGTAAAGTTAACTCATATTCAAAATATAATAAAATATTTTATATGTTTTTAAATATAAATATTTGAAACTTTTTTCAAAAAATGAATTAAATAAAAAATATAAAGTTATCATGGTAAATTAGATGGTATCACAGTTAATGTGATCTAGCGACGACGTTGCATTACCAAGATGCTTTGGTATTTTCTGTCGCCTGATTTGATGATCGCTAAAATATTAATTAAGCAAGATTAAAAGTTAAATATTTAGCTAATTTCCAAGAGTACTAAACTTATCTAGATAATTTATTATAAACTTGTTTAAATAAAAAGTATACAGTTTTTAAAATCAACTTACTTGGAGTTCCTCCACCGCCTCCACCCATGGCTGAGCCCAAGACAATAATATCATTTCTGCGCCGACACTCATTCCCCCGGAGAAGGAGTGTTGAGAACAGAATGAAAGCAAACAGAATATACTTAATCCAAATCATGATTTGTTGAAGAAATCCTTTTTTTGCACAAAAATTCACTGTTTGTTTGGCAAATAGTCAACTGTCCGATGACTGAGCGATGAAAAATACTTAATGAAAAGTGTCATATCTATTCTCGTATTTTATATACTCCGGGAAAAACTAATATAATAATCCCGGAATTGTATAACAAAGTGATTAAAATTATATTTAAAACTCATTTATTTGGAACTAATGGAGGAATGGCTTCGAGGAAAACCTATAACTTCTCTAAATATTTGTTTTTAGGTTTGATTTTTTTGGGTCTTATTTTTCACCAGAAATCACTTCTCTATCATTTAATAATACACTAATCACTGACTAATCGAAGCAATTCTTTCCTGTTTTTTATTTATTTTTATACCTTGTTTTGACTTGCTTATATTGCTATTATTATTACTTGCTCACTTAATTTTAATAGAAATTAGGTAAAAATTATCTTAATTATTTTTCAGTATTATTACAATAGCTTTTTTTTGACATGTTCAAGTTAATTTTGATTGATTAGCTTAACAATTTAATAAAATAAACATGGTCTAAAATAAGCCTATTTAATCGTTTATCCATTTAAGTTTTTTTAATACAATTGCAGTAAAACCTATTAAAGTAATAATTTTACTTCTTTTTGTTACAGTTTATAATAAAAGTTAATAGCTAAATTATTTAGCATGATTCATTATATAAATAATTCAAATTTTTAAAGATTTTTAGTTATTTTTATTTGTGTTACTTTTTGTTTGTTGGATTAGCAGGTATTTTTTTCAATTAACAAGCATATTTTATTTATTTTTTATTAAATTTGTCTTTATTTTGTTCTATTATTAATGTTATATGCTAGGTAATAATTTTATTAAGGAAAATTTCATTCAAATTTATATTATATTAAAATTAATGTTAAAATAAAAAATAAATTAATACTTAAATCAAATTAAAATAATTTTATTAAAACCATTTAATTATAATTTTAACAAAAATTACAAAAAAATACAAAATTTAAACCAAAAAAAAAGTTTTTATTACAGTATTTAAAAAGTAATAAATGCTTTTCATTAAGAATCGGATGAATTTGTTTTAACGACTCGTTTATATTAATGAAAATAATAAATACCAAGCTAAATTAACTACATATTTAAATATGGAAAAAAAAGGTAAATAGTAAGTACTCAAAAAGTACTAGTTCAGAAGCTCGATAATGCAAAATGAACTTGCCAAATTAACTTGTAGAAGCCAGATTAAAATGTCAATTGCTCATTTTATGGCAAAATTGAACGCCTTTTTCTTCCTCCAATTACCAAGATAGTCTTATGCTTTTTACTGCCAGTCTTGATTATAGCTAGGTGAAAATTTTATATTTCAATGACATTCTAAAATTTTTGTATGAAAATTAATCATGGTAAACTTACTGGGATGATTGCCACCACCAAAGCCTTCGCCCAAAATAATAATATCATTTTCTCTTCTTGCCATGCTCATTTCAAACATTAATCCCGATAAAAATAAAACAGTAAACAAAACGATATGAAAGTATTTCATGACTACTATTTTTAATGTATTTTAAACTTTACTTTACTTTTACTTTCATTCAAATAAAAAGAAAAATTGGAGAAAAACAAATAAATCGACAAAATTTTATTGTTTCAAATGAGAAAAGTTTTTTGTTTTTCTTTTTTTTATAGCCTCGGTTAGTAATAATACCTTGCACAACTTACTTGAAAGTGCGGAAAAATTCAATATTTAATATTTTTTTTATATAATTTTATTTCAATCGTATGGAACTAATATCGCAAAATTGAACTATTATTTTGTTGAAATTTCTAATGATGACCAAGGTGACCTTTACTTTTATAAAACTATTCCTTAGATTTTATTGTTATCTTGTTAAAAAGTTTAAAATTTTAAATAAAATAATAAAATCTTTATATATGATTATAATGTGCTTAATACTTTTCTGGAATTATTGAAAAATTTATTACCAAGATATACCTTGAATATGCTAGTTTATTTTTTCAATATAAATTTCCCCAAAGAATTATTTCTTTTTATATTTTTTCCTATTTTTTGAAAAAATATAATTTATTTTATATAAACTGTTTTTAAGCGAATGTTTGGTTTTTAAAAAAATTACAGTTATATAAACCATTTATTATTTAATAGATATATTGAATCTAGCTCAAATTACTGATTTTATGTTTGATTTGTAACAATTAGCCATCAAATTCACAAAAATAATTAACTTGTCTATTTAACTTTTTTTTTGTATTAAGCACAGGTAAAAGAATTGTCAAGGTATTACGACTTTTAGTTATTAAATCAATTATTTATAATTTTTCTAGGTGTTTAAAGAAGACACAATTTAATTAAGACTTAAATTTTATTTTTCATGATGAGTATCAATGATGACCAAGATGGAATATAATTTATTTAGTAGTTAGTGATTAAAAACGTAGCAATAAAAATTATTTAACAAGTTCAATTATTCAACTCATTACCTATTTATACTGTTTATACTTCAGCAAGTTAACTACCGTCTTGGTTATCCTTTGAACTTAATCAGTTTCAACACAATTATCAATAAACTTTGTCAGTTGTATATAATTTTCTCGAAAAAAATATTTGAAATAAAAAGTATTATTTTTATTCAAATAAATATTTTATTTTTAATAATATAATAAATAAATATAAAATTAAAACTGAAATAAACGTCAATTGTTTTCTATAATAATATGTTTTTGAGAATAATTTAAGTTTTTATGATTAGAGAAAATACAGTAATTAATGGATTTGAGGTTTTATTACTGACTTATTATTAAAGCTATGGTTTATATTTAAAAAATTCATTTGACCATGGTCACTTATCAATTGGGATTATCTCGATTGCGTCAAGTGATCTCTTCTTTCTGCCCATTATAATAGTAGTGCCATGCTTCTTGTGTCCCGTCTTGATTATACCTGCAATTATTTGCAACAATTAGTATCATGGTAAATTAAATTGATTCAGAGTGTCAAGTAATTAAGCATGCTTATTATTTAACACAATTTAAAAGGTTCAAGATCATTATAATTATTGAGGTTTTTAAGAGTTTAACCATTTAAAGGATCAAGGACATATTTTGGATCACCATAAATAAGGCAAAAAAATCAAGCAAGGTCAAAATGCATGTATGAATTAAAACATTCAATATTTCATTCCGTTTTGATTTGTCATTTGTTTACCTACTAAATCACCTTGCTTTTTTGAACACTTCTTTTTGCCTGAAATAAAATTAATGATCAAGTAACAAAAAGGACCATGTTAAATTCATTAATGCTGTTCAAAGTTTAACACTTTCTAAAGTAATGATAAAAAAATTATAGAATTAATTAAAAAAAACATATAATTAAATAAAAAAAAAGAAGTAAAACTTACTTGGCATTCCCCATCCATGGCCATACTTGTCTCCGCCACCACCAAGCACAATTAAGTCGCCATATTTTCTCGATTCAGACACCATAACAAGAGATGAGATCACAAGCGATGCAATCAATAAAACATTAATTGTTTTCATATTTAGTTAAAATTTAATTCACAAAAAAAATCACCAAAAAAATCAAATCTCAGTTAAAATATAAGTAAAGAACTTTTCCAATGATTATATCCAACGGAAAGACACACCAAGACTTTAATCATTTATATACCCCTTATTATCGAATGAGAGGAAACCTTTTCGACACTTTCTTTGAACTCTTGCATTGAATTCCTCCGAAAAGTTCAGTCGAAACGGAAATCAATTAATCATTTAATTATAATTCATTTTTTTTCATTTAAAATATATTATAATTAATAACTCATTCAATAATAAATCATTAAAAATTATATTATTTTTTTCATTTTATCCAGGATACTATCAAAGCCTATCTTATTATCTTTTAACATTTTAGAAGTTCAAAAGGATTCGGATAATTTTCTAACCCAATAATTATTAGTCTTTGAAAAATCTAATTTGTATTTAATAACTCATTTAACTCATATGCATATAATGAGCTTTTATTATATGTTTTACTATTTTGTTAGTCAGTCATCAAAAGTCAATTTGTATTCAATGTTCTTTCATGTCACCCAGCATTTAGTAGACACCATTTAGCCTAGCTTAATTAAGCCGAGCAAATCTTATTATGTAAGTGTATTAGTAACTTATGGACTAGATTATTTTAATTAAGTTACTTATTATTTTAATTAGATTATAGTTTTACTAATTAAATTACTTAAGGTTGAGTACCTTGGTTATTTATTTTTATTTTGTTTTTTTAATTCAGTAGAAATAAGTTTCAAATAAAAGTGTAATAAATTTTATTTATGCAAGAACACTTATTAAGTGAGATAATTATGCTTTTTATTCTGGTCAATTTATTGCTTGCATCTTGGGTAAAAGTTAATAATTATTGAAACCTTGCTGATATTTATAAATAGTTTATAAAATAATAAAATTTGATTAAAATAAACTTGGTTTATTTGTTTTAATTAAAAAATACCAAAATGATATACAATTAATGACTTAAAGAAACTTTGACATAACAATAAACAAATAAGCAAGTACAATTTAGAAACCATTTATAATAGTCTATTATAAAACAATGAACATTTACAATATGAACACTTATGAACATGATACATTATTAAACAAAATTACATTTAAACTCTTATAACAAATAACAAGAACTTATAAAACAAATTTGAAAACATTTGAAAACATTTAAGAATTATATTACAGTTTATAATCAAAAATAAAAACAATTAATTTAAGCTTTGAATTCTGTTTGATAATTGATTCAATGACCTTTTTCGTCTTCCATAAGCGACAATGAGATCCATGGCATGTCTGCCACGATGGGTTTTTATTATATCTTTATAATATTGAAGTAAAAATCAGATGAATCTTGGTGAAAATTCATGAAATACATACTTGGTTGATTACGACCATTGCCCACAATAATAATGTTTCCTTTTCTTCTCCTTCTGGCATGATTTACCTCGATCAAAGCCGCGGCTATAACCAAGGCTACTAACACTAGACAATCTAATTTGCCCATGTTGATTTTTCGACAAAACAGACAAACAAAAACAATCAAAACGAGTGAATGTGATCTATGAAAGTTTGTCGACTATTTTCGACTTTAAATACCATTTTATTGTGATTTTAATGCAATTCTAAGGAAATATAAAAATAAATTCTTATCTCTTATTAATATTTTTGGTATAAATTTGATTAAAATTTTCATTTTTAGTTAATATTTATTATCTGATTAAACTCTTTATGATAAATGAACATGCTAATTTATTATCGGAAATTTTCATTTTAATCAAATTTTGTCTAAAAATAAACAAAAAAAAATTAAAATAATTAGAAAAAACATTTGAAAAGTCAAAACAATAAACTATTTAAATTAGAGTAAACGCCGGGACATTTCAAAAAATTTATTCAAAAATAATTCAATTATTATTTAATTTATTCTTTTAAGTAAACAAATGATTATTTTTTATGTATTTCTAATAGTATCTAATAAAGAAAGTCACTGATCAGTTAAATTCAGGTTTAATTTGCATATTTGTTTTTAGAAGAAAAATTAGAGCAAATTACCATGCAACTAATAATACACATTATAGTAATTAACCATGGTGTTAATAATAAATAATTGGAGAGAAGGCCTTAACAAAACTAATATCTTTATTGTATTGTTTACAGTATTTTTTGTTTTAAAAAACTAATTATTTTTATTTAAATTCTCTTTCTTTAGGTTTTAGTTTCACTTAAAGCCAATGAATGATAAATATCTGTATTTTTATTAATAAATTATCGTTACTTTCAGTGAAAATAATTTGTATTTTAAATATAATTGAGTCGAAAAGTGAGCGACAAATGATCCGAATCGGTACCACTCATATCCAGATCATATACTGTGTCTTTTAACCTGTTTTTATGTCATTGTAAATGTCATAATCAGTTTATAGAGAGGGAGTGGATTCACATCTAGAACAATTCAAGTGCTCTCTCTCTCTCTCTCTCTCTCTCTCTCTCTCTCTCTCTCTCCCACTCACTAACTCACTCTCGAAAGTATTATTTACTCATTTGTGTCATATATTATACGTTATAATAGATATTTTGTAGTTTATGTAAGACTTCCTTATTTTCAGATCTAATTTCACGAAAACATGAAATTTATAAATTAATTTTTGAAAACATTTTCAATAATAAGCTAACCTTTCTTATTTTAAAATATTAGTATTAAGTTTATAATTTCAAAGGAGAAATAGCAAGATAAGATTATTATTTAAAGTATTAATGGAATTTTTTTTTGCAAGATAATAAAATCTATAGACTGTAAATATACAGTATTACTTGAAACGTGATAAACTTGAACAAATTTTGTTATTTTTGTTAATTAAATGATAAAATTTTTTTTAAATTTAAGGTAAAATTAATTCACTCAAAGTTTGAACAGAAATTTCCTTTTGTTTTGTATACAATATTCAGATAACAATCAGTTTTATCGCTGTTTTTATCGGAAACACAAAATTCAAAATCTATTTAAACAAAACCTTTTTTTTCAAATAAACAAATTCTAATTAAATAATTAGTAATTAATTCCTGTTCTATACTAAAGTTTACAAGAATATCGATATAATTAAACTTTTGAAAAGTATATATAAACTTAGAAAATGGTCAGAATATCAACAAATCATTTCAACAACTCTTTGAATAAACTGTTCTTTCAATAAATATATTCAAACAAACAAAAAATGGTGAATAAAATCAATTGTCTTTTGTTTGCTCTTTTGGTCATTACCTCAACACTGATCGAGGAGAATATGTGTGGTCACCATGGTGGCGACATTATCGTTATCCCAGGCCATGGCCACCATGGTCATTCTCAACCAAGTATGTGATTATTAACTTGATGATTTTGAAGATGATATTTAATTATTATTTTTATTTGTGCCAGATTTAATAAAAACTGGCCATCATAAGCATCACCAAGATATTATTATGTGGTGGAGAAAAAGAAGATCGGTTGATGAGCAAGCTAATCAAGATTAAAAACTGTAATATTTAAGTTACCAAGCTAAAATATTTATTAATAGCTATTTATTGGTAAAAACGTTTTACTTTTCATTGAAATCACAGAATAAAGCATTTTTTGAAATAATTTTTTTTCAAAATTTTCCTTGTTCATTTGATTTCTAAGCAAGTTTGATTTTATGGTTTGACAAGAGCTTATTCTAACTGCTGATTAATTACCTTTCTCACTTTTGTTTTTCATCGATATAAATGTTTGTCAAAAATTAAAAAACAATTTTCATAAAATTTCATAATTTTAGAATCCATTTAGAACTATGAACTATCTTTAAAACTACCTTGACATTCACTTAACCTTGTTACAATTGGCCAAGAAACTTCCTGGCTAAACTTCAAAATATAAAATTTAATAATTATATAATTGTACTGTTTTGCCAAGGTTAAATGCATTAAAATATTCTCAATTATTATGTAAATTGTGCTTGGTAAATAAGTTTAAATATTTAAAAATAGGGTTAGACTGTACTGTCTCAGATTAATAGTAAACTTTGCATTGAATATGTAATTCACGATTACATCAGTCATTAGTTTCAAACAATAATTAAATGTTTGGTTTATTGACTCAAAGCGTTTGAAAGTCTTTACTTCAATTGCTTTAAGGGTTAACTAATAAGAGCTCTTCATATATGAGAATATACTGAAAATTCACGAACCGCTGCACCCACACTATGGGAATGACTACTATTTTTGTAATAAAAAGGCAATAGCTAAGAAAAGAAAAACTAAAAAATATGTTTGACTGAGAAAAGAAAAAAACTAAAAGAGATATTAATTTTCATTAATAATCAGTCGTTTAACTCGAAAATTGCAAATCATTTTCACTGATGTTATAGTTTTGAACCTAAAATAGAGTATAAAATGTGTTTTTAAAATTAGTACAAAATTTAGTCATTTATAGTTAAGTAATCAGTAAAGAGGCACAGAATAATAATAAGTCTGTCAGAAGGACAGAGTTTCTCTTCCAGTGATTACTATTGACAGTGAAGTTGTTTTTTTTTCTTCTCTCAACTAAACCTTCAGTTATGGATAGTTTTAAATTCATTTGTTTTCTATTGATTGCACTGAATCTGATTATCGTCTGTTTCGCCAAATATGGTCAGGAGTTGATTATTGTGGGCGGAAAGTGTGGTCCCCGTCTCGTGATGAAGACCCAGGGCAAGAGGAAAAAGGGCCAGAATATTCTGCTAATTGGCCCCGAGTGTAAAGAGATGAAAAAGGAGGAAGAGGTGAAATATGTGGCCGTTCCGATGCCAATGCATATGCCTATGCATGAGATGCCTATGCATGGAATGGGAGGTTGGAAAAGGAAACGATAATCTACCTTGTTCATCAAAAGCAAGAGCTTAGTTCTTTTTTAGCCAGGATGCAATTTTATCAAGAATATATTTTTTTCCTACTAATTGGAAGCACATTAACTGAGTGTCTATTCTTGTCTATTATTGTCAATAATTGATCTTGATTGTTTTTTAGTCATGTGATTCTTCAGTTATTTTACCTTGTTCCTTTATTCGTGGATCATTTATACCTCATTTATTGCATTTAAGTTTCATATCTTTCATTAAAGGATTACGATATGTTTTATTTGTTTTTTTGCCTTGTTTAGTTTTAGAATTTAATTTCATCTAGTAGATTTTTTTTGTTATTAAGAGTATTATTGTTATACAGTTATCAAATTTCGACTTCTCATTTGTCCATGTATATTTATTAAATGTTCACTTTTCATGTATTATTTTTTAGATGATCAATGTAAATTAAACTATATAGATTACTGTTTAACAAGATCATTTGTAATTTGAATTAAAATAAAAACTATTGTTATTTATGTCACAAAATTTATCTTTTATTTCTCTATAAAATTACTAAGTTAGCTTGATAATTTAGTAATTAACCTATAAATAGTTCCTTATTAAGTGTTCTTTGCAAAATTGCCCTAGCTATAGTGACAAGATGTTCTTATTTTTTAAATGAATTGAATATTCATATTATAATCTAGTTTGATTTGGTTTTTATTGAAATTGTACAAGAACAATAAAGTATTCAAACTTGAATCAAAACTATAAAATATCAAATAGTGACCTTGTTAGTTTAAATCTTCAAATTAGTCATAAAAACCATAAAATATTATTAAATTTAAGTTAAATTTCTTGAATACTTACAGAAAATATTTGTATAAATCTCTAAAGATTACCTTGCTACTCTTACCCAGACAAGTGTTTAGGCCATTTTCATAGATATATTGGTTTACATGATTGGCCAAATGCCAAGATTATTGAGATGACAGTCGTTGGAATGCAAAGAATGACAAACAACAAATCAATACTTTTTATAAAAATGTTGTTATTTTTCTTTAAAAAACACATTAATATAAAATGAGTCATATTTTTAATATTAATTTTAAAACAAATAATACTTTATTTTTAAATACAATCTATAAAAATGTAAACTAAAGTAAAAATTAATAAAATATTAGTCGAGTTTTTATAGAAAAAATATAATTTTAAAAATAACTTAAAATCTAATGTTTTTCTGACTTTTATTCTCTAAAATTTCTAGACAAAATTAATTGATCCTGGTGATGCCAGCTTCCGCTTCTTACTAATTGTACTTGATGATTAATGAGTATATTTAAAATTTTGTGATAATTATTTTGATAAAATGTTTTTCATAACAAAACAAAGTCTAAAAGTTTATAATTTTATCAAAAGGAAAGTGAAAACTCATTTTACAAAAAAATGTATATTAAATAAGTATAACATAAACTATAAATAAACTTAACTATTAAGTATCTTGTTACAGCTTGCACTTTTATAGATTAGATCGAGCAAAGTTTTTATTAATTATAATTTATAATTCATATTAACTTCAATATTAAAATAATAAAAATATAAATAAATTTCCATTATATTATCAATTTCTTTAAACAAGCTTAATTTAGACAATATCCTTGACACAATGGGGTTTCATAACTTCCATACACTGATCTAGGAATCAACTGAGCATGCAAAATAAGGAAGTATTAACTGATTAAATGAAAAATATTTCCATTTATTTACTGATAATTAATAATTAATTCCGTTTAAGAATTGTCTAAAAGTTATGTTATTTTAAATAAAAATACAAATTATTTGATAAGAAATGAATTTCATTAATATTTAGAAAAAGTATAAAATAAGTGATATTTTTTCCGAAAAATTCACATTTGCTTTCAGTACTCTTGCAATAAGTTCTTGCAATAAGTCCTCTGTTTATTAAATACTATTAAACAAAAATCATGTTTAAAGTAAACTGTGTTTTATTAATTGTTTTAGTGATTGCCTCAACTCTTGTCGAGGAGAATGAGTGTGGCCATCACCACGATATTATTGTTGTTGGTGGACATGGTCATCATCATCCGAGTAAGAATTGTTTACCATGTTCCTTTTATATCTTTATTCTATATTTAATAAATACTTATTTATAATAAAAAGTTAAACTTTATTTAAACTTTTTAATAAAAATGATCTTAATTTAACTAGATATAATTAAAACTGGGCACAAACATCACCGAGATATTATTGTATGGTATGGCAGACGAAGGAGATCAGTCGAGGAAACAAATGAGCAAGATAAACCCTTAAAACAATAAGGGTTTGACAATTTATAAAAATTTGAAAATAAACTGTAATATAATATTAAATCAATTATAAAATAATCATTTATTTGTTTTTCGGGTTCAATCTTAAATAAGCATGGTGAAAAATGTGAAATAAATTTTCAAAAATAAAATCATTTAATAAAACCAATATTTTCATTTCATTTAATTGATTCCATTGCTGGGCCAAGGTGAATGGTCTAAGCGAAAGTAAAAAACCTTATTATTAATATTAATAAATAAATTATAATACAGTGCACAATCTTTAATTTTAACAAGTTTGTCTCGGTCATTTAGTTAGAATTATCAATAGTTAAAACTAATGGTTATTTACTGTATATTTAATTTAAAGTTATAAAAATTACTGTTTTTAATGTTTAATAATTTACAAGATATCATGGATTGTAAATAGGATATTCGTACTAGATATTCTAACTAGATAATATAGTAAAACTAAATTGCTACAAATGAGAAAGATAAACTAAGTTTTTATAACTAATAATCATTATTCTTTAATAAATGATCTAGCTAAATCGTTTGTTTTAATATTAAGAAAAAGCCAAAGTTATACCAAGGTCATTTTAATGCCAATAACTTTAATATTAACAAAATATTATATAGAGTTTCAAATGTTAAACATAAACAAAACATAAATTCATAACTTATGAATCATAACATAACTCGAATGTTATCCATCAAAGTTTTATCAATAAAAAGATCAAATAATTAAAAATCATATTTTAATTATTATACAAATATTTCATAAAATAATCTATTTTTTAATCAAATTTATCTTTTAATATATGCAATACTTTTTAAGTTGCAATTAAAAATCAATTTCTATTTGTACTAGATACTTGTAAAAAAAGTAAATTACACCAAGTTATATTTAAAAGTTGACATTTTATTCACAAACATTCATAAACAGTAAAAAAAATAGTTTTAAATATTTTTTTTACAAAACTATTAATTAAATTAAATAGAAAATCGAATTTATTACACCAATTGTCTGACCTAGGTAATTAAAAAGATTAAGAAAAATAATTCCAAAAATATTTTCTATTTTATTAATCATTTATTAATATTTTAGATTTGATTTTAAAAATATGATTACAGTTTACATAAAATAAATATCTGATAAACAAACTTAACAAGATCACAATTTAAAAACATGAACACATATTTAATTTGACTTGCTCAACTAAAAAAACAAACTATATCATGGTAAAAACAACAACAACAACAACACTGGTCATAAATTATCAACATTACAAATAATTTGACTAAAATGAGAGAAACAAACAAGATAACTTAAACTAACCAAGCTCAAAATACTCATCTTCTATATTCGGCTCCATATCCTCCATAAGAATCGCTTCCAATCGAGCCGTAATCCAAGGCCTGTCCCAAAGCCATACCACTAACAGTTGGCAATTGACTCATTTGACTCAATCCACCCAAAGCTACCGGAATAGCAAACCCACCGAAAGGAATGCCTCCGGGAATGTCAGCTCTATTGACCATATCATCAGCAATATGACCACCATGGTCATCGCTAACAGCACCTCCATGACCGCCATGATCATCACCACTCCCTCCATGTCCACCTTCATCATGTTTCTTTTTATGTCCGCCACCACCACCGCCTCCACCGGAGCCGCCAATGAGAATCATGTCCTGTTGATGGTGTCCGTGGCCACTAGTCTTTATAAGTGTAGGTCCACTCGACTTATGGCCCTTTTTATGTTCGCCACCTTTGCCTCCAATAATAATGATGTCCTTATGATGTTTACTACCAGTTTTCAAGACCATTGGTCCACTACCGCCATGTCCGCCATGTTTGTGCTTTCCATGGCCTCCACTACTGCCACCAATAATAATGATATTCTTTCCCTTTCCGTGACGTCCATTAGTTTTGATAATAGTAGGGCCGTGACCTCCGTGTCCGTCGTGACCGCCAATAAGTATAAGATTATGAGAGCGGCGACATTCACACACAGCACAGAATGCAATTACAACTAATGATAGAATCAGTAAATGTTTAGCCATTTTTCACACATTTCACCAAAAACTCAATCAAATACTAAACGAAAAGTTTGTATTTGATTTGCTTTTATACTAATTTACAGTTGAGTTATAGCTTTGGGTAAAAAAGTTTATCTAATTTTTAGTTAAAAATAAAAGAAAATTTGTTTTTACTTCTATTATATGTTTTTTTTTATCAAAAAAAACTTTTGGAAAGACATGTATTGAATAAAAATTTATGAGAAAAAAAATTTGAGTCAAAAATTGAATAAATTTTTTTTCGCTGAAAACAGTTTTGATTCAATTATTATTAACAGGTTTTGTACACAAAAGTGTGGATCAATTGTTATTCTGTGCCAAAACAATAGGACAATAAGTGTGTTGGTCAGTGCCATTTCGGGGAGGGATATACCCCTTAATTAAGAACTTTTTATGAATAGTTATGAAGAAT